>JANTPZ010142311.1:0-20764 GCA_025593235.1 Vachellia pachyceras
ACAAGTAAGAAATCCGCAGGAAATTACCTGCAGATTTCTTATTCGCAAGAAAATTTACCTGCAGATCATAAATCCACAAGTAATTTCCTATGGATTTCATATTTGCAAGAAATTCTGCATAAAATTACTTGCGAATATTTTCCACAGGAAATATCGGTATTTGACCTTTTTCTACTAGTGAAAGAGTCATTGTGTTTTGATGTTGCAATATAGGGAGGCAGATGCTATTTTGATGAGAGGTTATACTTGGAAAGATCCTAGACTTATTTTTTATAAGGGCAAATAATAGCCCATGGATGAAGAGGGGAGAGCCCATCACTCTCCATGGTTAAGAGGGGAGAGCCCATAACACCCTATGTATAAAAAAAGAACTAATGGTTTGGTCTTATGCTATGTGGATTTTGTCTAGTTCACATCACTTAAACAGTGAGCTTGTTTGGTAGCTATCAGCCACATGGGAAAGCACTAAACTATGAGTACAATTGAGATGAAAATGCAGGGGAGTGATAAGGTAGAACTAAAGCATATGATAAAATGTTCACATTAATATTCATCCATGTGACTTTAGTGAATATTATGTCACATATATGATAATGATGGTGATATGACTATATCTTGTGGTTTGTGATAAGAAATGATCATATAACCCTTCTTGGAGAAAATTGAAAAATATATCAATGTTGTATGTACTGAAATATATTGATGTTGTGATAACATGTTGATTTATTTTATGGAAATTATAGCATTTCTTTTTATCTTAATAGCACTCATTTGTATTCCTTTTAAGTTGGATTGATGGTTGCTAGTACTTTTATCTCATTCAGTTAATTCAAATGTTTTCAAGTGAGAGGTCCTACACCGAAACATCTGGTAAGTGGAGAGGGAGTCATAGAAGGAGCTTAAAACTCTAAAGACAAGTCAAATAATTGAATATCAATATTTCTGGGCATATTACAATGAAGGAAGAACTCCTTAGAAGAATGGAAGGAATCCAATGCAACACTCAAGTAAGTTCGTTTTAATATGTATTTGGAGAAACTTGAACATGAGCTCAAGTTAGAATCAGATGAGATTTTGGAAAGAGAGGAGATCATTTGGTTCCAAAAATCAAGAACGTAGTGGCTAAATGATGAGGATAGGAACACATTCTATTACCATACAAAAACATTATTAATAATAATGATTATGATAGGAAGAGGAAGAAGAAGAAGAAGATGATGATGATGATGAATGGTAATGATGTTTAAGGATAAGAATAACATATGGGTACAAGGTAAAGAAGAAGTCGGCAGCTTGATCTTGGCCCTTTCTAAAGAGTTATTTAAGGAAGATTCTTAGGATATGATATGGGTTCAAATAAGATATAGCTAGCTAAACATAGAGGTAGAAGAATGGGAATGAATTGACACTTATACAACCAATGAAGAAATCAAACAAACTATGTTTTCTATTGGTAACTTTAAAGCCCCTGAAAGTAATGGATTCCTAACCATGTTCTTCCAACACAATAAGGATATCGTTGGTGAAAGCATATACAACTCAATTCAATGCATGTTGATACAAAATGTTAACTAAACTCTTATAGTCCTTATTGCCAAAGAGGACAATGCAATAAAAAATTCAATCAGATAAGGCCTATTTCTCTATTTAATATGGTGTACAAGAATGTTTCAAGGACAATTGTATGGAGACTCGAGCATTTTGCCAAAATTGGTATTCCTATTCAAGTCAATTTTGTCCTAAGGACAAACATTCATGATAATCATATTATTGTCAATGAAATGATTCATTCAATGAGAAGGAAGAAAGGGACAAAAGGACTCATGGCCATCAAAGTGGACTTGAAGAAAACTTATGATTAAACAAGTTGGAAGTATATGTAGAGTATCAAAAGATCTCAACTGTCGAGAAGACATGGTCAAGAGGATTCAATGGTGTATTGGGACCATTCAAAATAGATTGTACTTAGCATGGAAAAAATCACCCACATGATCCCAGATAGAATGAGGGGAAAAAAAAGGAGAGGAATGAGAGTATGGAGGATAGGATCCATAATTTTCCAAATAATGTTTTCTAACAATCTTATTCTTTTTGCATAAGCAAATGTTACTCAGAATGAGTTAATTTTAACATGTTTTTAGGAAGTTGGTGATATGTTTGGGTATAGATTTAATAGTGAAAAGATCCAAATTTTCTTTTCACCAAATGTACCATCACAGAGGAGGCAAGACATATGCAACATATGTCAATTCAAAGAGGTGGAGGAGATAGGATGATACTTGGCAGCCAATGTTTCCTACCTAAAGAGATGAAGGGATAAATACAAGAACATTGTTAAGAGAGTTAAAAGAAGGCTAAATGGATGGAAAGTGGCAAATTTATCATTGGTCGAGAGAATGACTCTTGTGAAATCAATTACTTGTTAATTGGCCTTAATCCCGATGTTGTATGATCATATATCCCAAGGCAATGTAAAGACAATCAAGAGGGACCAACATGATTTTATTTGGGGGAGCAAAATGGGACAACAAAAATGGCATGCTCTTTCATGGGATAAATGGAATGCGAACTTAGTTTTGTCTAGATCCGCGGTTCATAGATGAAGGTATCCTCGTTTATGACCCAACAAAGATGAGCAGTTGCACAAAGAACCTTTGAGTAAACAAAGTGAGAAATGAAAATAGCAGTTGGGATATTAGAATTGTTGGATACTTACTGCCTAGACCAACGGTAGAAAAATTATGGAGTACCCATTGGGTGAGGATCGACTGAGATGGAAACACACAAGTAATAAAACTTCACAACTGCAAGTGCTTACAATAACTTGCAAGCAGCACTTAGCACCACTAATATAATATTTTTGGAAGAAAATATGGAAATTAAGACTACCAAAAAGAGTAAGGTATTTATGTGGTTGACATCTCACAATAGCATCCTGACAAAGGACATCTCAAAGAAGTGGGATACAAGAAATGAGCGATGTGATTCTACCACAAAGTGCAGAGGGGATAAACTTCATACTCTTAGGAATTGCCCACATGCAGCTACGGTCTAAAGGAAAATAGTGTCAAAGCCAAAGCAAACTTCCTTCTTTCAAAAAAGAATAGAAGGGTTGGATAACAAATATCCTTAAAAAAGCAATAGTGTTGATGAGTTAAACTAGATGGACGTGGTTGCCACTAGATGTTGGTTCATTTGGAAATGGAGAAACCTTCATGTTCATAATATGTAGTTCAAAGTACCATGGGAAACTACTATGCAAGTGAAGTAATATTTAAAAAATATAATAGTAGAGGGGACCGGGTAGTAGAACACATAACCTCCTCCCACCATTGCCATATGTACAAGGGTGGGAGAAGCCAACATCATTGTTTTTCCCCTCATATTACAAGTTTCTTTTAAACATATACTACCTCTAGTTTTTTTAATATGTCAGAGTTGACTTTCTTTAGGAGATTAAGGAAGATAATTATTTGATATATAATCTAATTATACACATAAGTATTTCAGAATATATGCAATAATTAAGTAATTTATTTTATTTTAATCTCAAAAAAGTCATTTAGTTATTATATTAAGGAGCTGTAGTAGTTTAAGTAATTTGGCTACCATAACATGCTAGTTATTGTGTCCATTTGGAAAAGCAGTAGAGATGTGCTTTTACACAAGCCGGGGTGAATATGTGAAAGATATTATCTCGATTTACGGAAAAACACTATTGAACATGCTTTTGGGGAGTGTAAAAGCTTTGCCAAACATGCTCAAATAAGTCACAATGCTCAAATATTATCTCATTTCATCTCTTACTTAGCTTTCTCCCCTTCTTAATCAAAGAGTGTAAAAGAGGTGTTGCTTAGTGCTCCAATTGTGCTTGTTTATGTTTCTTATTTTGTATATTTTGTGCAGGGGTATGCATAGACCAGATAGAATCTAATTAATCATTAACCCAAAATCTAGTTTAGATCAAACTTCGGATTGAATAAGACAATATGTGGTCCAGGTAGTCTAGGACCTCAATTTTCTTTATTTATTTTTTATTTCACCATATACAATGTAAGATTTCAATGCCATAAACATGATTAAGACAATAAAAATATGAAAATTACAATAAATGATCAATAGAAAATAATATTTATCATAAAGTACCATTGAAATGGTGATTGATTAGAAGGACAAAATCTGAAAATATAAATTTAAAATTACTAAATTGCCCATAACTAAACATTTTACATTATTTACTACATTTAAGATTAAAAATAACTAAAACTAAAACTTATGATTTACATTTGACATGATTGAGTTTTTTTGTTTATTTTTATTTTTCACCAATTTTTATATTTATATAATCGATATCATTTAATTAAACAATATAACACCAAGTTTCTTGATTCATATTATCAACACTAAAACGAATTAAAATTTTTCAAAAAAAATATAAATTCATTTTATATCTTTTCATATCATAACAGATTATCTAGATTTTTCAATTTTATTAACAATACAAGCATTTTCTTAACTCACATAAATTTCTTTTGAATTAAATATAAATCATATAAACTTTCTTTGAAGTATTGTAAATTGCTTAAATTTTATTTTTACTTTCTAAACTTATACACTTTTATTAAATGTGTATAATAAACTATAAAGGATAGTAAGTTTTATTAAAATTATATAATTTGTATTTTAAATTAGAGTTTGTCTAAAGTTTTAAATTAAGAAATATATATTTTGAAAAAGCTGAACAAAATGTATTCAATAAAAATTGAGAAAAGTTATGTTTAAATTGGTAAAATTTAAAATTTTTGTATTAGCTTTAAAAATACAGCATGAGAGATAATGAATGAAGGACAATAGAAATTTTTGTTAACTACAATTTAGTATTTTTAATTTTATATTTTTATTTTTTATCCTTCTAAACAGTTACAACTTTTATGATCTTTCACAATAAATAGTATTTCTTCTACATCCTTTACTCTAATTTTCCCATAAAAATATCTATAATGATAAAAAAACTCATTCAAAGCAATGAAAATTAATAATAAATTCGTAAGAATTTTCAACAACAACAAAATCAATTTATAAAATATTTTTTAGTAAAGATCTAACCGATCCTAGTAGAATCATCACTTGGTGTATAACTTAGTTCAACTCGACCAACCAATCTAATCCCGTTTAGTCCAATTTCAATATAAAACTTATTTGGATTGCACTAGATTGGATTAAACTGAACTATATTGAGTTGAATTGACTCTAAATAGACCACCAGGTTTTTTGCACCTCTAATTTTTGTGCATGAAAAATATGACAAAATAAATATGTAAAAAGGTTTTTCTATGTACACTTATTTCATAATTAATAAACCAAAAGAATGTTACAAATTATGTGTGATCTTTAAAATTTTACCCTCATATTACAAGTAATCCAATCTTTACCTGATTAGTAAGAAAATAAAAATGAAATAAAGAATACTTTTTTGAAAAAAAAAATATGATAACCTAAACTCCCCTTGAAATCTCGGGAAAAATTCTAATTTTATGTCATATTTGTACATGTAAATTTATAAATATATTAATTTTGTTTCTACATCAGTTCAACTGATCATTTGGCCACAATCAAATTAATAAATCATCAACCAATGTTTCCTCGTTGGCAGGTAAAGAAAAAAAAATCCCTCGTTAAAAACCTTAAAATTGTCAAAAATATTCTCGAGTTCATTATAATCTTAAAAAAGACATAAGGGTTTTGAATCAAACACTTCTCAAAGTATTTTTCCTCTAATACCCTAAAATTTATTTTTTTTCAAGTGTGTTCAGCATCATAAATTATTTTTTGATACATCCAGTACTCTAAAATTTTTTAAGAATGTTTATCACCCCAAACTACTAAATGAGAAATTGCACTAAAAATACGTAAAGCACCCGGAAGCATCTGAAAAAATATTTTAAAATACTAATTGAATTGTAAAATATTTTATAGTATTTACACACATTAGAAAAAAGCTTCACAGTAATAATAGATGCACCTCACCCAAGATATAATTAAATTTTAAGATTTTCATCAATTTGGCCAACCAAAAATAATTCAATTTAATTTCGATATTTGTAAGGAGAATAAAATAATTTTGGATATTATTGGAGAATTAATGCGTTTGTTAAATCAAAGTATCAAAATCGGCTCAGACAGCACAACAAAACAACGTCAGTGACAGCACTCATTCAGACTTCAAAGGACTGCTTCGCACGTAACCTCTTTAAATATATATATATATAGTTGTGTCGTTTTGCATTTTGTCTTCAACGTCCAAAACTATTAATATTAATAATTTAATATCATTGAAAAATGAGAATTTTTTTTATAAACCATCCAGTATCTTAGAGTATCCTGAGTTCATTGCCCGCCCCGAACTAATCCAAATCCCGTGATGAGACATTACGGTGGTAGTAAAATACCGATGGGATAACCTCTTTAAGGTTGCGTTAATTATTGCTACTGCCACTTTAAAAATGAGAATCTAATCAATGATCATCACACAGCAAGGCTTTTCGCCCAAAAAAAATCATACAGCGAGGAAGAATCAGGCCGCAACGTTGGGTTGCTTTTCGGAGCAAGAAAGAGCCAAGTTACTAGTTCGGCCCACCAGCTGGAAAAGACAAATATACCCCTTTGTTTTAAGAGGAGGTAGGTGGGCTTCACTTGCGTGTAAGAAACAAGCATAACTGAAAATAAATAAATACATAAATAAATGATGACATTAAAAACAACCCTAATAAATTTATTTAATTTTTATTTTGAAACAAATATAATAATTTAATTTTAATTTTTTAATTTGAATTAATTTGTAACTTAGTCATTTTCATCGATATCTTTGTTTTATTTACCATTTAGTATTTTTTAATTGCCCGTTGCTTTTATGATTGCAAATCTTATATATATATATATATATATGAAGAATATTAAATTATTTTGACTTACTGATAAAAAAAAGGGAGAATTCCACTGTGCTTGAATCTAAATAGTCAATATACACATGGATTTCATATCGTGAAAAATATTGATGATGTTTAGTTATAAAATTTTTTTATACACTTAACTATGCCAAATCTGTTTGGCAACACGGTAGAGAAGTACTTATATGTACTTTCACATAAGTCGAGGCAAATATGTGAAGGAGGTTGTCTCGTTTTGCGAAAAAATACCGTTAAATGTGGTTATAAGTGCTTATGGCAATTTACCAAACGGTACCAATGTTTAATAAATATCTATATAATTCCCATAATAAGAATTAAACTCCAAGATTTAAACATTTTTTATTAAAAAATACATTCCATTAACTTAAAAGAGTAGTACATGTTAGCAATAGCACCTAAATTCTCTTATAATTAAGTAGATATAATAGTTCAGTGGATCTTTAAACTTCTCTAATATTATACTCATCATATTGACATCAACACTGCAAAATACAATTAATTTTATTTGCTTCCAAAATATGGGTGTGTTTGGGAATTCGTAGGGAGAGAGGAGTTTACAGATTTCGAAAAGAATTTACGGATTTTGAGATGGTTTTTACGGATTTTAATATGATTTTAGGGATTTCGAGATAGTTTTTACTAGGCCTGCATTATAATGCCCTTAAGCATGAAATTGAACCCAATTGAGGGCTTGTTTGGAAACATATTCTGAAATCTAGATTTGATTTCAAAACCTAGGTTTTACCTCAAAACCGAGGTTTTGTCTAAGCAAAATTTTTTTCCCAAAAGTTATTTTGGTTACAAAACCTCGGTTTGAAAATTAGGTTTTGAAACTTAGGTTTTCTCTTTCATACTTTTCCTCTTTTTTCTACTTTTTCATATTTCCTCTTTATTACTTTTTAACTCCTTTCTCTTTCATCTTTCCTACTTTTTTCCTTCTTTCTCTTTCCTCTTTCCTACTTTTCATTCTTTCTCTTTCATCTTTTCCACCCACTTTTTTGTCTCGGAATCCATAAAAGCTAATAATTTCCCAAACATAAATCACTTTTCAAAACCTAGGTTTCGCCTCGGAATCTGTAAAGGCTATTTTACAAAATCTATTCTCTAAAACCTAGGTTTTACGTCAGAATCTGTAAAAGTTATTTTTAAAATCACATCTAAATAAGCTTTGAAATATGTTGAAAATGTATTTTTACATAAATTAAAATAAATATGTGAGAGGAGTTTTATGTTGATTCATTAACGTCACAAAAGAGAGAAAAAAATCCTCCAAACACAATCATGTGAACTCTGAACAACTCGTTTTATTGATTTCATGTGGGTCCCACTTTTAAAACATAGCGTTGGCACACTGCTTCCCAGATTTCATTCGACATCTAAATGCCTGCGCACATATATTATGACACCTACACAACATGCAACGTGGTCTGCTGGCATCAATATATTTATGGCCATTCCCCCAAATCAACGCTAAGATTTTCCTTCATTATGTATTCTAGGAAAAAAAAAATTGTTTTTTCTTTTGCATTTTTCTCACCCAGAACCTCACAATAATTCATATAACTTGTGGAGGATCATATTTTTAATTACTTAATTTTATATTAGATTTCAATTTGACTCTACCTTAATTTTATATGGGAAGTTTGAAGTTAATATCATTACCAGAAAAATGTCATTTACCGACAGAAAAATATTAGCGATCCTTATTTTAGCGACGAATTTTCCGTCACTAAATGGTATTTTTCTGGTAGTGATATACAAACCTTACTCATATTATTAAGTGCTTGTTTGGAAAGCACGTTGAGGTACATTGTACATAAATCGAGACAAAACTCATTTCATATACTTACCTTAGTTTGTGTAAAATCACGCTCCCAGTGGATTCCCAAACACGCATTAAATCATATTTTGAGAAAGAGAAAAATACAAGAAGTCAAATGTAGTTATCAATTACATGGGCTAAAGTGGAAAATAAGTATTTTTTACGAACATGTAGAGAATAAATATTAATTATTATAAAAGTGACTTATATTATGAAATCAATTTTCTATAAAAAATATTATGAAATATTTTTAAAATCCGCTTATATCACTCTAGTCCATGCAAGTCATCTTTTAGGAGAAAAATTTGGCTTTAAATATAAATTTATGAGAGACACACAAAAGACATGCAAATGTGGGACATGATGTGTGTTTTTTTATTTTTACTTTTTTTTTTATCGACAGAGGCTAAACACATTATTTAACAGTATTATATTATTTATCGTTTTTCTCTAAACTAATTGGCTGACTTATAAACTAATTATATATATAGAAATATTTTTAATTAGTGTATTTAGTTTACTTAATCTCTCGAACAAAAATCAACTAGCTTTTATACATTAATGACCAAATGCAATAATTTCATTTAAAAATTCTGAAAAAAGAAGCGGCAAATTGTGAGGCAATTAATGCCTTGTTTGGTAGGATGGAATTGTAGACATGGAAATGGAATTGGAATCCAATTCTATGATAATGGCATGTTTGGTAGCATGAAATTTACCACAATTCTAATTCCATATCCATCTCAAACAGTGAAAATGGGTTCCATACAAAATGCTCACTTTTACAATTCCACTTTCCCAAATCCATTTTTGCCCCTTCCCCTTCATCTAACAGCGACAACCTCCCGTAGGCGCAAAAAAAAAAAGCATCAATGATGCTGACGGCGAGCACTTAGTGACGCTATGGCGAGCTCTGGTGACCTATGGTGGCGAGCTCCATCGTTGGCAGCAAGGGAAGATGGTGGCGATGAAGATTGCAGCAAGCTCAATCGTTGCAGGTTGGGTTCACATGCTTCACCGGCGACAAAAATTGTAGTGATGAAAATTGTAACGAGCTGCCACCTTCTCCCTACACACCTTCTCTGTCTCAAGAACTTGTCATTTTTGATGCTGCGTTCGCTCCATTTTTGTAACTTCAAGGAACCGACAACCCCAAAAAGCTGATACAAATTTTGCATTCTTAAATTGAAATCATAAAAAAGAAATCATCCAAAACATGTCCTCAACCAAATTGAATGATGAGAGTCAATAAATACTCCAGAGGAAGAAGAAGGAGAGCAGGAGAGGAGAAGAAGCAACTATAACGTCGGATTGATTCAAATCGTCACAGCAACCACAAACGAATAACCTGAGGAAAGGGAGTTACCGAGAAAGTCGATAATGAGTCTGCCGTCGGATGCTCTCCCGGCAGGTTTGTGGAAGAATGTAGATCCGTAGGGAGCAGACTTAGAGGGAAAAGCTGCATAGAAGCCACCTTTATCTGAATTTGAATCTCCGAAGTTGAAGATGGTGTGGGGTAGCTTCGCGTGGGCTGGACTTTGCCAATGGTGGTGGTGTGGGGTAGCTTCGCGTGGGTTGGACTTTGCCAAGGGGCATTTCTCAGCATTTTTATTTTAAATAAAAAAGGGCATTTTAGTATTTTTACATAAAAAGTAGGTTCCATTTCCATAACATACCAAACGCACTTTCAAACTCAATTTCCATCTCCATCTCCATTTCTATCTAAATCAATTCTATGTACCGAATGGGCCCTAAGTGTGTTTGACAAACACTTTTGAAAATCGTGATTTTGAATCAAACCATAATTTCAAAAGCACATTAGACAAACATCGTACTAAAATTTAGAATAACTTTTAATCCTTAAAGTCATCGTTTTAAGTGAGTCACACAAATACTTTCAAATTCTTCAAAATATCTTTTAACCCTTAAAACTGTTATTTTCCAGAAATTATTTTTTTTTTTGAATTTTTCAGAATCATTCTACGAAATATACTTTTTAAAATCACCTAGATAACCTTTTCTTCGAAAGTCATGTTAAAAAATCTAACACACTAAAGGCTCGTTTGGGTCCTCTTAACAAAACATAGGTTTTGTGGCAAAACCTATTTAGATTTTGTCATAGTACTTACAATTTTCTTAGAATATAGGTTTTCTCACAAAACCTAGATTTTGTCTAAACACTCACATTTTTTAGAAAAGTTATTTTAGATACAAAACCTCGGTTTGAAATCTAGATTTTGAAAAAATTATTTTTTATCAAATCATACACTCTCTCCTAATAAATTTTCCCTTTCATACTTTTTATTTATTTCTCTTTCATCTTTCCTACATATTTTTGCATCAAACTCCGTAAAAGTCAATAACTTCCCAAACACAATATTTTAAAATCTAGGTTTTGCTTCAGAATTCGTAAAAGCTATTCTCCAAAACCTAGGTTTTACCTCGAAATCTGTCAAAAGACTTCCAAACAAGCCCTTAAATCACAATCTCTCACATAATAAATATTTCTCTTTCGTCTTTTTTCTCTTTTATACTTACTTTTTACTTCAAACTTCGTAAAAGCTAATGGGGTGTTTGGGAATACTTCTCAACATCCCAAAAGTAAGTTCAACAATGTTTTTTGCAAAACGAGATAATATCTTTTACACATTTACCTCGTAAATAGTAAAAGTACTTATCCACCGCTTTACCAAACGGAAACTTCTCAAACACAATCACATTTTAAAATCTATATTTTACCTTCAAATCTATAAAAAGGTATCATTCCAAAATTTATTATTCAAAATCTAAATTTTACTTTGATTTCGGTAAAAGTTATTCACGTCTGAACTTTTAATCCCCTCCTCTTCAAACTTCATATGACATCACTGTTCCTTGGTTTCTTGATATTTGCCGGCTGAGGGAGGAGGGGGGAATAAAACATTCGCAATGTACGAGGTGGTCCACCACTTCAACAGCAAGTACCAACGGCTTCCTGTGATTTTATTCTCCGTGACAGCTCTGTCATATGTGTTGTTTCACATCTACGTGGTCAATCATTCGTTTATTCTTTTTCTCCTTTTTATTCCAATCCCAGCTTGCTTGACCGTTGTATTTTTGTGAAAGCAAAAGACACCTACAAATAATTATCATTAATCATTTGCTGGATTTGATTTGATTATATCTCTTTTAATCAATCAATGTTGTACCCACATTTAAACTACAACTCACATTTAACTAAACGAACGTTAAGGATCGAGGCCATGTGAACATAGAAGGGCGTACTTGAAAAATCCGTTGGAAGAACGATCATAAATTTTGAGGTAAATATATGAGAATAATTTTATCTCGATAAACGCAGGTTTGCCTCTCCAAACAAGCCCTAAGTAAGTTTAGGGAGTGATTTCCAATCATATTACACATAAATTGAAATAAAATTCTTCTCACATACTTACCTAAGAATCCTTAAAGTGTTTGTTTGGAAACTTCTTATTCGCAACGGTGCACGCAAACTAAGATAAAACCATATTGAAATACGTAAAATCTATCTTGAAATTCATAACAACCATCTCGAAATCTGTAAATTTTTCTTGGATTCTATAAATTCTTCTTGAAATATGTAAACTCCTCTCTCTCAACAGATTTTAAAACACATGCAAAATTGTCCTCCCAACAGATTTTCAAACATGCACTAAAACAAAAGTAAAAATTTCCCGTTACTTTTTATTTTGGGGTATATACAATTTATATATGTATACATATGTAACAGCGTTAACTTATTATTAACGGTAGTTGCATTTTTGCTTCCATTTTAAATTTAGGCATAATTTTGCACCTTCAAAAAGCGCGGTGTTCGAGGGACTTTTGGTTCTAAATGTTATATACATTTCTCTTATTTACTATTTTTTCTCCTGATAGTACTCTCTCGTCATTAATTAAATACAACAAAAATTAATTGCAGACAATGTACTTTATAAAGTGAGAACTACTTGCTATTATAGAGAAATTCATTAATGTAACACAAGGAAAATATTACTATTTTATTTTTTTAAGATTTAAAGTGACTGAAAATTTTCCAATGTTAACAATGCCCTCAAGCATATTCTTGACTTTGGGACATCCTTTTTTTTGATAAAATGTCAACGTACATGCCTTCAAGTTATGTGTTTAATAAGGAAGATAATGATAAAAAAAATAAAGTCTAGCACAAGGGAATCATAACCTCAAAATTGTAATATGGGTATTTTATAAAAAAACATGTTAAATTTATTATGATTCAATAATTTATCTACATTCTTTAATTTGATCAAATTAGTTGAAGATATCTTATAAATTAAAGTATACATCTGATACTTCAAGTTTATAACAAATTTTAATCTCAGCCTTTAAATTTAAAAAATACAATGTTTACTCATTTTATTTTAATGATGTTAGTTTATTTGAAGGGAAAATGTTAATTTATTGAATTTAAATAGTGATTTACAATTAAGTATTGCTCATATGCTTAAATTTCAATTATTTAATATAATCATTTTATATTTTAAAAGTTAATCATGTTTTATTATCATTTAACTATGAATCAACATTTTTAATTAAATGAAACAAACAATATTAATACAAAAGGATTAAAAGTGCATTTTTAAACTTAAGGGTATAAAATGAAACTTATTTTACACTCAAAAGACCAAGTGCATACTTTAACTTATCTTATATAAAAGGGATGAAAACCTGAAAGATATATTGATTAATAACTCTATGATTTATATTACATACAAATGATTTCTTCTCGGGGGCATCTTATATTAACATGTTCAAAAAATAAGTCACTTTTAGCTACTTCATCAAAATGAAAGAAGAAGGATTAACTCAATAAATATATTTTAAATTGATTTATAAAATTTTTTTAACTTTATTATAATTTTTCTCCTTACTATTATTAAAATAATTGTCTCAATTTTTTTTTCTTTTTCCTAATATCTAATATGTAACACTAATAAATAAGGATAAAATTAAAAGTAGTAACTATGACTTATACCATAGATGGATAATTTCTTCTTAAATCCATCTTGTACTTTGAACTCAAAGAAGTAATAATATTTTTAACACAAAGCACTCAATTTTTTGTCCTGTATGAAAGGGAGCCTCAAAATGATAAAAATATTAAAATAAAATACGTATTATTATTATTATTATTAAATATACAACTTATGAATAGTATCCCTCCCATCAAATTATTATATTACACTCATTATTATATTGTATTATTATTAAATACTTAATTTCTTTTCTCTATATCTATCAGAACAATCATATTTGAGGTATTCTAGAAACAATCATATTTCAGATATCATTGAATATTAAATGTAAACACACTTTTTGTTGGCATCAACAAATTCACACTTAAAAACACCTTAAGAGAGCTGATTAGTGTAAGATGAGGTACAACTCCTTTAATTCAAAATATAAGTTTAGTATTGGAAGAAAGATATAATAAATAACTTGATAACATTTTCATTTAAATTTGAACTTTAAATTGATGCAACAAATATACTTTTCTAATTCAAAATATAGATTTTTTAATAAAAAATTACTTAGTCCATAACAAATCCCTTATATAATTATTAATTACTATTTCTTAATTTTACTAATATTTATTGGTGGTTCATCTTGGATATATAAAAAATGAAAGAGACATTTGATCTACTCATGCATGAGCAAAGCTCAAACATATTTTAATTTAAGACAAATTTATCAAGTTACTTACTTTTGTTTAATTTTAGCAAGATGTAAGAAGTAACTTATACTTTCCAAGTAACAACTTAGATCAATTTTTTTATGTTCATTTATGTAAGTTCTCTAATCACACTTGATTACGTGTAATATTTTTAATGCTGATTTATAATCAAATCGTAATATTTTAAAAATAAAACAATTGAATATGCAATTGAATAAATTAACACAACATGTGCTGTAAGAAACATCACATAAATATGGTAATGTTTTGAATAGAAAGATTATAAATATAAATAAATTAAAAGGTATATTTTATTTGAAGATAAAAAAGGTAATTATTAAGGATGCAGGTATATTTGAGGTTGGGGATAAATAAGAAATGAGAAAATCAAACAAGGATAGCGGTATAGAGGTGGAGCGGGTCCCACTCACATATGGCTTGTATATTACAGCTGGCATACCCTTGCTTACAGTCTGGTCCTTCCCATTATACACACCCACCACCATCCGCCTCTCTTATTTCTCTCCCTTTAAAGCTCTTCTAAGCCCTCTCCTTAACCTTCTCTCACAAGAATCAACGATAAGCACGAACGCTTAATCTCTTTCTCTCTCTCTGCGTCTATATCTCTATTTCTCTAACGATCATCTTCCCAATCTTCCTTTTCTTTTGATCATCTGTCTTCGACATGGCTGAGGAGCCCCAGAAAGCCGTTGAGGAAGTGGCGGTGGCGGAGGCAGTGACCGAGAAATCTGTTGTTGAAGAGAAGGAGGCCGAGAAGCCGGTCATCGAAGCAGAGCCTGAGAAGCCCATCGCCGAGGGCGAGAAAAAAGATGAAGAGAAGCCGGTGGGCCCCACCGAGGAAGTTGTTAAGGAGGAGAAGCCTAAGGCCCCGATAGAAGAACGCAAGATTACCCAGTCTGTTTCTTTCAAGGAGGAGACCTATGTAGTCGCCGACCTCCCGGAAGCTCAGAAGAAGGCCCTTAATGAGCTGAAACAGCTTGTTCAAGAAGCACTGAACAAGCACGAGTTCACTGCTCCTCCTCCGCCGCCGGCGGCGGCAGCCAAGGAGGAGGAAGAGAAGAAGGCCCCGGAGGTGGTGACGACAGAGGAGAAGAAAGAGGAAGAGAAACCGGCGGCAGCTGAGGGAAAAACTGAAGCAGAGCCTCCTAAGGAGGTGTCTGTTGAAGAGCCAGCTAAGGTTGAGGCTGAAACCGTTACTGAAGAGAAAAAGGAAGAGGAGAAACCTGCACCTGAAGCTCCGGCCGCCGAGGTGGTTGAAACTGTCGCTGAAGAGAAAAAGGAGGAGGAGAAGCCTACACCTGAAGCTGCTGTTGCCACAGAGGTGGTTGAGAAAGTTTCTACTGAAGTGCAGGGTGATTCTAAGACGGTGGTAACAATCAAAGAGACCATAGTGTCAGCCTCTGAGGAGGCAGCACCTGCAGCTAAGGATGGCGAGGCCGCTGCTCCAGCACCAGATACGGCGGTTCCAGAAGTGAAAGTGGAGGAGGTACCTGCGCCACCTCCGCCTCCACCGGAGGAGGTGTCAATCTGGGGAATTCCCCTGCTTGCGGATGAGAGGAGTGACGTGATACTACTGAAATTCTTGAGAGCAAGGGATTTCAAGGTGAAGGACGCCTTCACGATGATCAAGAACACCGTTCGTTGGCGAAAGGAATTCGGGATCGATGCACTTATTGAGGAAGATCTTGGAAACGAGTGGGACAAGGTGGTTTTTACTCATGGGTATGACAAAGAAGGCCATTCAGTTTGCTATAACGTGTTTGGTGAGTTCGAGAACAAGGAGTTGTATCAGAACACGTTTTCTGATGAGGAGAAGCGCCAGAAGTTCATCAGATGGAGGATTCAGTTCTTGGAGAAGAGCGTTAGAAAATTTGACTACGCTCCTACTAGTATTTCTACAATTGTCCAGGTCAATGATCTTAGGAATTCACCTGGATTGGGTAAGAGGGAACTCAGGCAAGCAACTAATCAGGCCCTTCAATTGCTTCAGGATAACTATCCTGAGTTCTTAGCCAAGCAGGTGCCTATAATATCCCCACTACATGCTGGTCCCTTTAATTTTTCAAGCATTACGAAATGTTTGGATATCGCATGACAAATAACAAATAGGGGATAAAGGGTTTTGAGAAATTGAAGTAGATTTAGGGAATTTGGTAGCTTTGACTTTATTTGATAGACATCTGATCTCTGGGTTTTGGTTTCTTTAGGTATTTATCAATGTTCCATGGTGGTACCTGGCCTTTTCAAGGATGATCAGTCCATTCCTGACTCAGAGGACCAAAAGCAAATTTGTATTTGCTGGTCCATCCAAATCTGCAGAAACCCTTTTCAAGTATGTGATTCCTTCTTTTCCTTTTCCTTCCCATTTAGTGATCATTTATTGGACCTTTCTTATGCTTATCCCCTACTATTTATCTTTTGTTGATTTGCCTTTAATGGGTCTAAGTATTTCGGTCATCTCTTTCCCTTTTCATCACTGTCATCAGGATTATTTTCTTTGACCTATCGCTTGAATTGGAATGTGCCTAAATTTGATGTTTGTTTGACCTTTTCTGTTAAAATAGATACATGGCTCCTCAGCATGTGCCTGTTCAGTACGGTGGATTGAGCAGGGAGGGTGACTATGAATTCACAACTGCTGATTCTGTTACTGACTTTACTATTAAACCATCAACAAAACGTATTATTGAATTCCCAGCTTCTGAGGTGAGGATTAGACTGCTTTATATTTAAGCTTTTAAATTGCGATTTTCCTTAGTTTACTTTCATGTTGTAGTTTGTTCAACTGTCTTTTCATCATCCTAGGGCTTTTTACATGTAACTTGATTGCGGGCTTGGCCACATTCTATATAGCTTATGAAATTATTATATTAAATTGAATGCTAAAAGTGATAGTTTATTTTAGGCCAAATGGTTATTTTAGGCTAAATGGTACATGGCTTTCTTGAATTGTTGATTAGGCCCGTACATCCTCCACTTTAAAATTTGACAACGAAACCTGTTAAACTATTGAATATACGCAAACAACACCTTACTACCATTAATCTATTATTTCATTAACTGAATTGGCATTTTTCTGGGTCACGTAAGTTTTAAATTTTTTTTTTTTGAATAAATACTGGATAACAATAACTCACTAAGAGATTACAACCAGAAGGGATTAGGTCCCTTGAGTTCTATCTCCAACCACCCCATGAACCTGAGGTGGCGGTTCACAAAAAACATAGTAATTACCACATAGGTCATGAGCAAGCTTGGTCAGGTTATCTGTAAGTTTTAAATTTAAAAGTCAAGTTGTGATAGCTAAAGGAGCCTATAAATTTGATGTGCAAGTAAAACTTATAATATTTAAATGCAAAAAATATCACGTAGTAGTTATCTGGAAATGCAATAGACCTTGGAACAATTTGAATAAGATACTTCAAATCACAGGAAGATTAACTGAATTCAACCCCAAACTATATAAAATGTAATTTAGTCTTAATATAGTTGCCTTGGAAGAGTTTCCTCTTGTGCATAGGGTTTATGATTTGTTATTGTTGGTTTTGCAGCCGAGCCACCTGGTTTGGGAACTGAGAGTTGTGGGTTGGGAAGTGAGCTATGGGGCTGAATTTGTGCCGAGTGCTGAAGATAGATACACTGTGATCGTACAGAAGAGCCGGAAGATTGGGGTGGCAGATGAAACCATCATCTCTAATGACTTTAAAACTGGGGAGCCTGGTAAGGTTGTGCTCACCATTGATAACCAGACGTCAAAGAAGAAGAAATTGCTGTACAGGTCCAAGACCAAACCCATCTCTGAGTGAGTAAAAAGCTTTCATTGGAAGGAGGAGGAGAACCTGTAAGGTCTGTGAATTACTATTGATTATTATAGTCTATGGCAAAGGGAAGAAGAATAAGGGCTCTGCTTTGTATTTCATTTAACATGGAAATGGTGGTGGATGGGGGAAGGATTTATTCTTTTGTCTTTTTATACAGGGGCTATATTTGTTCGTTTGGCTGAAATTAATTTGTTTGGTGTCAGTGGTTGGGAGATTTTATTTTGAGTAACTTGTTGTTTTTGTCCCTAGAAAATTTCCGACTTTTCAATTCGGTCCCCTAGGATGGCCTCCCAGAAGATAAGATGACTGGAAAACTTGATAACATTGAACTCACAGGGGTTACAGTTTAGAGAGGATTGAATTGAAAAATTAGTCATTGTTCAAGGATAAAGATGACACTTTACTCTTTCTATTTATATTTCAGTTGTTTATCCTAACATCCTTTTTAAAAGGGTGGTGGTATTTGTCCCTGGAGTGTTGAGTGAGGAAACGAAGTCTATATTTGTAATATGATATACTCCAACGCCTGCCTGTAAAGTTTGCATGATATTCACTTGGTAAATATCTTAAGTTCATTGTTTCTGGTCCTGCAACTTGCTACTCTTTGATTGTGGTGGTTATGTATTAGTATTACTTCTCAACTCCTATTTACAAGTCTTTGATTGCGGCGGTGATGTATTAGGATTACTTTTAATGGTATGCTTGAAAAAATAGTTTATTTTTTATATATATTTCTTTCTTTTAATGAATTTGATATCTCAAACCTACAATCCGGATTTATATGGAAAACATTAGAGGGAGTAGACAATATATATATTTTTTTGCCAAACCAAGAAAACATTAAATTGCAATCAAACGGAATTACAAACACTATTAAGTACCAATCCAAGCAACCAAATTAAAGGAGACTCACAAGACTCATACCAAAATAAACTACATGAAAACAAGCATGCACTAACGCCAATGAAGAAGGCCTTTGGGCTTGTTTGCAATCTAGGTTTCAAAATCTAGATTACAAAACCTCAGTTTGAAACCTATGTTTTCTCTTTTCTACTTTCTCTTTCATACTTTTTCTTTCATACTTTTTCTTTTTCTTTCTCTTTCTTACTTTCCTCCTTCATACCCACTTTTTTACCTCGGAATCCGTAAAAGCTATAACTTTCCAAACATAAATCACTTTTCAAAACCTAGTTTTTACCTCGGAATCTGTGAAACCTAGGTTTCAAACCTGGTTCTCAAACAAGCCCTTTGTCTGCAACGGAGTTCGATGAACCTGAATAAACAGGTAAGGTTAGTCCAATGAAGTTTTGACGAATCACACGGCAGCCAAATACGCTTCCAAGGGAATCCATACAATATAATGGTTCCTTACCAAATTCCTTGACGGAAGAAACTCAAGGAGAACACCTATCAAGGAGAAAGGAAGAAAGGCACACATATCCAAATAACATATGGTAGAATCACTACTCTAGTCCAAAGATGAACAATGCTTTCGTATATACTGAACATGCCCCTAATTTGCCAAACTAAGAACAGTGTAACCAATCACACTGAACAGGCATAAGTCAAACCCTCGATGAACAGCATATATAACCCCATTGAGTAGACAATATATCCATTTAAAATAAAATAATGATAATTCTATTACCCCTATAAATAGGGAAGCGGTATTTTTTTTTTGGGCTAATCATCAATATCCATTTGTGAAGGTGATCATGTTCTAACCAGTGCCAAAAGATAAACGTGGTCGCATTAATTCAAGTTTCTCTCCTTCGCCTCCCACATTGAGTTCATTGTTGCTGGTATCTTTTGTTCCAACTTCGGTAGGTGATATCTGATCGGGAATAAGAATATGTTGAAAATTAGGGGACTATTATAGGTGCTACTTTCCAGAAGACTACTTGGTATTTGAAACGTGTTGAGGCGTCTTTGTTGATGAGAGTGATGGCAGCTGAAGAATCTGCTTTCTGCCCATGGTTTCTTCATTCCCATTCCTCGAACCGCATCCGAATTCCTTTACGGTTAAATGACGTCGTTGCATTATTAATATGATAAAGAAATTGATGCTGGATGGTGAAGGTAAAAGAGAGGAGAGAGAGAATAGAGAAGAGGAAGAGAGATAGAGACTAAAGGAGAGATGATATTCACATAGTGAGAGAGGGGAAGAAACTAAACAATCAATTTATTCAATTATGAGGCATATAAAATAAAAGAGTTGATGTGTTATTTATGTGTCTCAACTGAAAATTAGAAATTAATAAAGGAACGCACTATAATGAATTATAATAAATGAAAAATAATGATAAAACATTATAAAATGAAATTACAATTAAAGATAACAACCAAAATAAGTGTCAAATGAATTATTGCTCACCCATCTCATTAATAGTCAAATCACGTCATATCTTACGAATCTTCA
>JANTPZ010142312.1:0-35725 GCA_025593235.1 Vachellia pachyceras
CGGTGGATCTTAGCATGAAGTTCCCATGAAAAGTTGTGAAGCGAACACCTTGAGGCAAGACACAAGTGTCAACTTTTGCATGCTATATACGTAGATACAAGTTGGATCAACCATAAGTAACTCATGAAACAACAGATGGACGAACCTTTTCCACATCTAATGCGCAGCACAGCTTCCCAGGCAGTTTCTCTGGTTAGGTCTCTCCTTAACTCATGCCTCAACTTATCCCCATGAATAGTTGATTGGAAAGCTGGATAGTAATATACTTGACCAGCAGTATACTTTGCCAAAGTTCCTTGACAGATAGATATCTCAATCAGTGACCAATAGCTCCACTCATGCAAAAACTCTAGCAGATATGCCTCTAAAGATCACTTCTGTAGATGTAAGTTTTAAAAATATAATGCATGCACTTTTAAGAGCCACTATATGTATCATCACATAATCTTAATAATGCAAATCACACATTAACCTCTCCTGTATATTCACAAGTGAGACATTATCAGTTGACTTTCACCACGTTCATAATTGCATGCACCATAATAGGTAAATATGGAATTCATTGAGAAAAAAGTTTATCCAACAATCATAATGAGGTAATGATCAAATAAGAAAACAATCAGCCATCCATTCTGGGATGCTGACAGCAGATCATGTAGATATTATTTGCAGTTTACACCAAATGCCTCTTAAAATGAATATGAGATTGAGAATAAACCTTGATAATTCTATAGGGTTGAATTTTCATAAAACGACAGCAGTAGCCATAAAAGAATGCTGGACCAAAAAAGAATAATCACATATCAACAGAAAGTCTCCTAATCCCCTATAAAACATTGGTTTTACTTTTTAAAACAATACGCTGGGCAGTGAAGTAAGGTGAAAATGATAAAAACTTACCTAAGGATGCAATGTCAGTGTACTTGTCGCTAAATGCATACATATTAGCACAGATCTGGTATTTAGAAAACTCAGCAGCCATTTGCTTGTAAAATGGATCTTCTGGCAACCTTAACATGTGTTCTTTATCAGTTCCATAAACATGAGCATCATCTCCACGTAATTTTAAGCGTCCAATTCCAAGAGATGGCAGTGTATTTTGGAAAATTAACAATTTCCCTCCAAGTTGACTCTGAAGAAAGAGAAGCAAGTGAATTGCATAAAATAAATAATACATTCTAGCTACTAAAGAGACAGACACCAAGGCATCACCATCACAACTGCTCCCAACTCAATCAATTTAACAGGACACGAGAAATTAAATAGAACCAACCAAACACTAGATAAACAACTGGTAAAAGGCATCCTTGTGCTCAAGATGCCAATCAAGCCTTCATGCCAATGATGCCCATCTCCCAGCATCATTAGTTGGATGAACATGGAATAGCAGGGTCAACTTGCCCAGCTTTTCCACATGGATTAGAAATTATTTTTGACCAATGAACCTTTTCGATTATTAGGCTTGTTTGGCGGAGCGTTTGGAAAAGCCAAATGCACATTCAACAGTATTTTTCTGCAAAACGAGATAATCTCCTTCACATATTTATCTCGACTTGTGTAAAAGTACTTCTCTACTGCGTTTCCAAACAGGCACATTACTTGCATATTACAAATTATAATAGTACTTTGACTTCTGTTGAAGACCTCCCTTTCAAACACTTAATTAGTCCTTCCATCCCTGGTCTTGGAAACAAATCTTTTAAATCATGCATAACTTCTAGTCAATAAAGTGAAAACTTTGCGGCATCCAAAATGCCTTGAAGCATAGAATAACCACCATCTTGTTTATTCCGTACAAGCAGAAAACCATGGGATTCGCATCCCTAAATTTTTTATGTTACTCAGATAATTCATTTTAGCCCCAACTAAATCCCCGCGTAAAATTTTACAAGTGGATTTCCTCATGTCACCCTCATACTAGAATTTTAATCATAAAGTTCTCCCTGGGGATATCGTAACCAAGTTGATAGAGATGCCCATCCCATTACTAGACTAACTCCCATTGGGAATGTTGCTAACTTCTTTATAAAATACCAATTGTATAACTTCTTTATTAACTTTATGTTGTTCTGCCAAAGATGCAAATCTTAAATACCACTATACTTTATGCTACAGCATCCAAAATGTTGACTGATGAAAGATAAAAGTATATAAAAGTATTTAAATTAAGTGAAAAGGGAACCATCATACCATAACCATGAATGCAGCCTTAAGAGCCGGACCAAAGGCTGATTCAATATTTACATTGTTCTGGAACATGGACGGCAAACTGTCAAGGAAGGTCTCCACCACACTTCTGGATTCAGATAAATTAACAAGGAGATCATCTGGGAGTGGAACAAATATGTCATCCAGATCTGAGACTACCAACATCTGTGGCTGAGTCAAGGACGACTGGACAAGCATAACAAACTATAGTTAGCATATGTTCACACAGGAAGATAAAAAAAGAATACATATTAACATCATTAATTCTGTCACAAACCTTCATATTATAAAAATGAATTGTGCTGTCAAAAGTCGCAAAACCTATTTGGGTTCGTGGAAAGCCAGGCAACTCATCGAGACATGACTTGATTGTTTGGGCCACAACCTACATTAGGACAATCAACGTGAATGTAAAGCATTATATCCAAGGGCAAACATGCATAGGCACAAAACCTTAGAACCATCTAAACCATATTATGTTTGAGTAGGTAAAAATAAACAAAGTTTCATCAGTTTTTCTTTCCTTCTTTCTTCTCTCTCTCTCTCTCTCTCTGCCTTTTTGGCAGTGGGCCTGAATTTTTCTATACAAAAACAAGTTTAAAACAGAATATATTATAGCAGTACTTTGACTTCTTTAGAGGGGTTAGGAACACAATTTATCAATGCATACATCTAGCAAGCTTTCAAACAAACAAATTAACACAAGCTTGATAAGAATAAAAAACTAATAGATTATTGACTAAGGCCACACTAACTCTAAGAATGCAGTACAAACAAAAAAATTGTCTCCAGGCTTTAGCGGTCACATTGAAGCTGTAAAATTTAATATGATGCAAACAATTTCCATGCAAAAGAATACCAAGACCTAGACCTGATTTAAAAAAGGAAAGCAAATTTAAATGCTTACCTCAATCATTCCACTTCTAACCGCAGATATGGAAACATCAATGAGGAAGAAATACACTGGGGGCATAGGAGGTCGCACCATATATTCAGCAGGGGCAACAAATTCCACAGTACCCTTTGTAAGTTCAGGTCTCTGATCCAAATCGACTCTTCTACCAGTGGCATCTAATTGAGCAAAATATTCACTAGGCACTGGACATAAATCACTATATTAGCACTGTGCGAGATTAATACAAGCAATTAAAATACACAAGGCTAATTAAATGTTAATAATTAACGCTCATTATATATGATTAAAATAAGCATAGTGCATGATTGACACAACTGTATAGAGTCAGAAAAAAAAACTTTTGCCAGCATATACACGTCCTATCAAAATCTCCTTTTAGGGGCATCCAATAAATTAAACAATACAACAAGAAAACAAACATTATACCATTAAGTGGGGCAATATAAAAGAACAATTTAAAAGTAGATAAATAGTCAGCACCTAGAAGGAAAAACACAGGACATCTTCAGATTCTTTGCATATTTCAAAACATTTTTCTAAGAAATTTTGGCATTTCCATTGACTTTGTTTAAGTAACAGAATAGGCTGTGTGTAATTACCATCATTTAGCAAAGTGCAAACATTGCACCGATATTTTCTTCCAGCATCTGTGAATGACACATATGGATTCACGTAAGTGCGACATCTCCTACACCGTATGACACTAGTTGGGGCAAAATTAATTATAGGCACCTCTTCCTGAGAACAAAGTATAAAAAATGAGAAAAGGTGCGGGGAGAAATTAGAAGACAAACACACATCGATAATTATATTGTGTAAAGAAACGCATACCCCATCAGGAGCTTCTGCAAGTGGACAAACAACTGCTCCAAGAGGGAGATGCCATCTTGAAGCTAAGGACTGGGAGCTGGGAATTGCACTGGTTGTCAGCCGTAGATATCTGGGGTTGCAGTTCATGGGGGAAAAGTCAGCCAGAGATGTTGGCTCCACATCACCATCCAGTGGCCTTGGCAGTTCTTTATCATCGATTACTTTTTCCATAGAACTGGGACGAGTTTGAATAGAGAGCGAACTGAAGTCTTCTGCCAGGCCCTGAATGGCACCGACAGAAGGTCCATATCCTGGCTGTTGCATCTGCTGCATGCCTAATTGAGTAGCCATAGGAGGCGGTGGAACATAGCTCCCTTGATGAGATAGAGCAGGCGGAGCAAGTGCATAATTACCTTGATTGGTGGGAAAAGATGGATGCATAGGTGGACCTTGCATTTCAGTACCAGTCTGCTTGCGGACATATCCAGGAAAAGATGGTTGAAAATTAGGCCTAGACCCTGGAAATGATGAATCTGCCAGAGGGGGAACATTAGGCTTCAAAGGTGCAGTAGTAGCACTTTGGGGGGGAGAACCCATTGGAACAATTGGTGTCTGTGGTTGAAGGGCAGCCGGAAAAGGTGGTGCTTGATTCACAGAAGGCGGGACCGATGATTGTCCTATTGGTGGAACGGGTGGAGGAGCTTGGGCTGTTGAGGTGAACTGTGGAGTTGGAAAACGCTGGAAAGGTCCACCAGCAGGTGGGACATTGTACGTTGGAGGCGAAGGCAAGGATGGATCATTAAACCTTCCTGGAGGGATAGGCCTAAAATTGGATGCCCCTGGTGTGACTGAAGGTCCGGATGAGGACAATGGCGCAGAAGGTTGGGGAGTAGCAGGAGGAGTAGGCCGGGGAAAAGGAGGCTCAGATCCAACCACTGGACCAGTTGATGAAAACGGTGTCACAGTTTGTGGAGGAGCAAAAGGTGCTGTGGCAGGCCTCGCAGGAAAACTTGCACGTCCAGGATTTTCAGTCCCCATGGATTACAGAACAATCAATTACTTGCCTTGATTATCGCACTGAGCTTTTACTTACAGCCTTCGTTCCATCACCAAAACTGCCAGAAGATACATGCAATTGTTCAGAGAGAGAAGAGGAGGAAAATCCGGGAATGAATCGAATGACAACAAAACCATATAGAGCAATTCGGTGGTTCACTTTAACATTGCCAACCAGTGTAGGATGCTCCGCATGACTTCTGGTCAATGCATGAAATATCGTCTTAAACTATAAAATCAAAACAACGAGAATTGTGTGCAATGAAATGAACATAGATCAAGGGGGAAAAGTCGGGGGAGAGTCGCAATTCATACCCACACAAGTGCCAGGTTTCAGAAACTAAAATCAGAACCTAAACATAGCATACGGAATTGGATTTGAGGCAATATCATTGAGAGTTTAGTTGCAGAGGTAAGATCGAGAAAAGGGGGAGGAGAGTTCAATCGAGATTATGAAAGTAGTGAGAAAAAGAAAGGCGCGCTGACCGAGTTGCGATGGGTGGAGCACTGTCTGGATCAGCGATGCAAAACAGACACGCCAAGGCTGAATCCTCGAGTGCAAGTGCGACTGCGACTGGATGTGTTGATCGATCCAATCATCCAATTATGACCTTTCTCTTCGGCCGCAACCAGGGTTCAACGTCCCCGTACTCTATCAAGATCTTTATGCTTTTATTCAAAAAATAATTTACCAAGGTTCGTTTTCTTTCTCTGCTTTTTTCCCAACACCAAAGCTCGTTTACGGGGGATCATAAATTTGATCATCCAATCCCTTCGTTCTCAATTCTAATAACTAGGTAACGTTTTTGATAGACGAGGAGAGACCCGCCGTATGATAATATAATTTAGAAGTTTATAAGTGACATCATTTTCTAAACGGTGCACACATTTTAATATAAGACCATCTCAAAATCTGTAAAAACCATTTTAAAATTTATTAAAATCATCTCGAAATTCATAAAACCATCTTAAAATCCGTAAAACACCTTGAAATCTGTAAACTCATTTCTCCCAACGGACTTCCCAAACACATAAAATATGATTTATCGTAAATTATATATATATATATATCATATTAGTAGTAACTGAACATATGATTTCTTTTGTCACAAGAGTAGTTTCGTCATGGAACTCAAATGTATATTTGCCCAAAAAATGTATATTTAGATGGTTAGAAAATTTTTCCAGGACCTTCGGTTAGAAAAGGTTGATGCAAGTTCTAAGCTCAATTCTCTGTGTCTGTAAAGTGGGAGAAATTCATATTTTAGAAGTTTTATCGATTCATTTATTTTTTATTTTTTTTTGAGTGATAGATTCATTTAATTGTCAGCTGAGCGCAAGAGCAAACAGGCCACAACCTTTTTACTGTACATAAAACCAGTTTGGTCCCGGCGGGGCTCGAACCCGCGACCTTCGGCTCATAAGACCAACGCTCTAACCAACTGAGCTACGGGACCGCTTTAATCATTTCTCAAATAAAAGAGGTAATTTTAAAAACAGGAAGTTTTGGGATTTCCCAAAGTACTACCACGTATGACGGTCATATTTTATCAATTAAGAGTGAAATTTTTTTGCCTAATTCCTGTCTTGAATTTTAATTTTATTTTTGAAATTAAGGTTCACGTGTATATTTTTACTTAACTACCATATACGAGTTTAAATACTTGCTGACTTCGTTGCCAGTCTCTTGCAAAGCCATAAATAATGCTGTAACGTATATCAATGTATAATATCCTTTCAAAAGGATCAATTTGCATAAGTTTCCATTAACGTGGCAAGCCAAAATTCTAATTCATATTAAAAAAATGTATTGATACTTAATACTCAACACTGTTAACTTATTTAATAACCTGATCAAGGCTAAAAAACTCTATCCATAATGGCTGGACAATCCCATTTATGGTGCTCGTTTAGAAACGTGATAAAAAAGTACTTTTACGTAAGTCGAGATAAATATGTAGAAAAAATTATCTCTTTTTACATAAAAACTTTGTTAAACGTGCGTATAACTTTTAGAAACGTTGTTTCAAACAAACTTATGTAACGTCATAATTTACAACTTCAACCAATGTGAGACAAAGAAATAGCAAGAGAATCTTAAAAAACAAAAGCGTGGCGAATAGGGTCACCTAAAGTGTACGAAGCAAAAAAAAAAAATCTGCTCTTGCAACCGAAAAAAAACTAATAGTCACAGCCTCACAGGCTCTCCAGTGAATGAGATTTTATAATTAAACATAACAGTTTAAAATCATCAAGTTGTGGGGATAACTCGGTTGGTAGAGCATCAGACTAAAGATCTGAAGGTACTGTGTTTTGTATCATTTTTAAGAAATTTATCTTGGTGCCATTCTGCCTTGTAAAGTGAATAAAAAAACAGAAAGAGTCTGTATTGGAGCAGGAGGAAAGGGGAGATAACCCGGGTAGAAGACCCTTGCAGGATCTCTCAAACGTCATAGGCCAGGACAGGGCAATAAAAAATGAAGCTTAGACTTAGAGAAGAGTATAGTGGACAGGTTCCTTCAGAATCTTCTAGGGCAGGACGATGTGATCATGGACATAGGCAGTGGATAACCACCAGAACCCTTAGAAGGTCATGAATTAATGGGCCTTCCTGAGGTTGAACTGTTGATTCATAGAGAGGCTACTGATGAAGTGGCCTCAACTAAAGTGGGGCAAAAAGTTAACATGCACAGGTGCAAAAAGTTCAATCAGTATATGGAACGATGCAACCTCATTGACCTTGGCTCTCAGGGACCAAAGTTTTCCTGGAGAGGACCCATTACGAATTATACCTCGAGATTATATAAGAAACTTGATACAGCCTTGTGTAATTCGGATTGGCGAAATAAGTAAGCTGAAGCCAGTCTGCAAATAGGACCCAGAGTGTAGTCAGATCACCACTCCCTCATTATATCTCTTGAAAAGGAGAGAGGAGGTCGTAGTACTCGGCCTTTTCTGTTTGAAGCGACCTAGACAAGACATGAAGAGTTTAAAACCATGCTCCAGTCTAACTAGGAAGGGAATAAAGAAATTGGGAAGGAGCTTCAGGAGCTCTAAGGGAAACTTTGGAAATGAAATTTGAATACCTTTGAACACATTGCTCAAAGGAAGAATGAACTGTTAGCTAGAACACGAGGGATTCAGATAAAACTGTTGTAGATTTTTTGTGTGGATGTGTCAAAGGAAGAGTCCCACATTATTTGGGAAGAAAGAGCTTATACATGATAAAGACCACTGGAGATAAATCCGACAATTTTCTATACCTTTATGTGCAAGTTAAATGTGGTTTTTAATGTATTCATTGTGTTTTATTGCCAATATTAAAACTGATGCAATAATGTGGTTTTTAATTGTGTCATCATAATACTTTATAGCTCAATATAAAACCGACGCATTTATTATATTAAAACTGAAAATTTATTTTTATTAATGTGTAATGAATAATGTTGGCAATAATGGCCTATATAAAGGCTTTCCAATGAGAAGTTTGGGACACAATGAAAGGACATTGTCCTCCTCTTCCATTCTCTGCTGAGTTCTATTATACCTTCCGCAGTTCTGTATCCATGTATCCATATAGGAAGAATCCGTTTAATCCTAGGGAGTGCCTCAATTTACTTGTCGGTAGTCACGGAATAGCTCTTAAGGACATTGTCCTCGGACGCGACTTGGATTAACCGTTTATTTACAAGTGTTGCTACCACCAGAATGAGTACAACTTTGGAGATGAGCTGGAAGATCCATTGATATTTACATGGTGTATACAACAAAAACTACAAGATGAATACAACTAAAGGAGCTAGAACATAAGCTGAATTGGAGATGGAGAAACATGTACACATCTATAACCCAGAGTTTACAGTGCCATGGAATGCAGTGGAGATAGTCCATAGGTATCTCAATGATTACACCAAAATCGGATAGGAGGGGGAGTGAACCTGATGCGTGCCGAAGTAAGGAGAATATTTTGGGATATGCTGACTACAGGTTGGTGTAAGTCAAATACGGATGGAGCTTTGAGTAGAGAGGGCGAAGCTAGTTGCCAGGGAGTAACCAGGGGTGACTATGGTGAATGGTTAGGTGGTTTTTCGAAAAAAGTGAAGGCACGAAGAGTAAAAGATGCGGAATTAGCAGGCATTGTGGAAGGGCTTCAGTGATTAAGGTAGAATGTGATGCTTCACAAATCGTGGAGGAGCTAAAAGCAGTAGGAGTCAAACACAGAAACATACAGTTGATGCCCAATTTGAAGCAGCTTATTGAACGTGATCGGAAGCTAACCTTTCGACAAAAATATCTCAAGGCCAATAGGTGCACTGATGCCATGTGTCACGGTCTACTCTAGAGAACCCTAGAATTCTCTAGAATCCCATTGAGAACACTTGTAAATGCTAGGACATTCTAGAATTCTCCACACATTTTTCACATGTGTAAATATGTAGCATAAATATCTAGATATTTTAGGAGAGGATTCTGGAAGGTCGATAATGGCCGTCGGATCGAATCGATCTCCACCGTCCATTGAGGAGGTGGAGTGGTATAAATACCCCCAAGGGGTTCATTTTTAACTCACCAAGCAATTCAAGCAATCTAAAGCATTCTCCCAAGCTCTCCATCTCTCTCTAGTTTCTCTCTAAGTCTTCCTTAGTCTCCAAGAGCTAAGTTAAGACTAGTAGGCTTACTAACAGGTTCCGGAGCTTGAGTTCGAGTAAGACTTGCTAGGCCGCATGGAGCTTTCATCAAGTAAATACTAAGCCCGTGACACATGACAGTGTTGGGTAGAGAACAGCCAGAGCACTTAGCTGTCTAGAGACAACCACCAAGTGAATTCTTGGACGTTTTGCAGCAGGACATAGGGTGTGTTTAGGAAGTCCGTTTGGAGAATTGAGTTTACAAATTTCGAGGTATTTTACCGATTTCAAGATGATTTTATGGATTTCGAGATGGTTTTTATAGATTTCGAAATGGTTTTATATTGAAATGTGTGCACCGTTTAAAAAATGGTGTAGCCAAACAAGCACGTAGTTGGTGTAGTGTTATTACGTATGGTCTTCATACGCCACGCTTGTCACCGAAAAAAGCAGAACTGCTAAATTAGAGGTCATCGGCTAGGGAGAGCTCAATCAAGAACTTAACAGGTTTATTTTAAGAACTTGCTGATAAGAGAGGGCTTAAACCTTTTCCGGTGCAAGATCAGTTCCCTTTTGAAACAAGCAAATATGAGCAGTTTTGTATATTAACTCATATACCTATGCAACAAGCTTGATCAAGTGTATTATGGAAAATTAAGGTCATATATTAAGAATCACGAAACAAACAATGATTAATGTATACATAGGAAAAATTTAACGACAACCAAACCCAAAAATGGGCTAACCCATAGGTTAAGCGGGTTGGACCTGTGTAGCCCGCCATTTGACGAGCTGCTAAAACTTCAACCTGATCCCGCACATTTTTTTTAAATATTTTAATTTTTAATATATATTTGTAAAAAATTTAGTGAACATGATAAATATTTACAAAAAATAATTAACAAGTTAATCGATCCAAAAAACAGTTTTGGAATACACTTATATATTATTTAGAAAAAATTATAATATCTTCAATAAATTTTAAGTTAATCTTAAACATTTTTCAAAAAAATTATTTTTGACTCATGAATAACAATAATATTAAAAAATTAAAACAAATATATACAATTATATATTGTGTAACTTATGAAGATTTAATATTTTAAAAATACACTGTAAAAATTATTTTTAAAAAATAAATATAACGCGGGTTAGCTTAAACCACAGGATATATGGATTTGAAATTTTGGCAGTCAGAACTGCCTTAGCCCGAAGGTTAAACCCGTTTTATCGGCTCTAGCTATCACATAGACGGAGAACGGCCAAGGTGAAAAAACGCTGGAAGTATTCGAATTCAATAATCCATTCAACAAAACTTGCTCCGTGCTTCATACGCGGCCCTCCACGGCAAGCAGCAACTGTTTCACCAAGTCAGTGAGTCACAAAATGAGTTGGACCGTTCGATTTCTTTAAAACCTTAGAGGCATCTGGACTGTTACCAACGGTTTCTTTGCTTTTTTTTCCGTTTTGATTGAGAAAGGGGTTACAACTTTCAAGGTGATTTTACAGATTTAAAGATGGTTTCAATGAATTTCAAGATGGTTTTATATATTTCGAGATGGTTTTATCTTGACTTACATACACAGTTGGAGAAATGAGTTTCCAAACAAATACGAAATTGTTGTTACGAGTGATTGCTGAAAAGTTGATTCTCTGGCACAGAGATGAGGCACTGCCATAAAGTTGTTGGATGCCCAGAACACTGACTCAACCGGCAAAGAATGGGAATCTATTTCGTCACAGCAAGCTTTGCGCATAAATCCAATGCAAACACAATAAAAGTTATAATTGGTTTAGAGCAAAACAAGTTTGAATAGGCTTTTTTTTCTTCCGATTTTACTTGTTTTTTAAAAAATTAATTGTTTTAATCATGGCGATTTTTCCGCCCCTTGTAGTTATTTTCCCCAAAAGGCAAACCGAACATTTCTTTTAAGTGGATCCTGGAGAGCCATCAGATTGTTCTGTACATAGCCAACGCTTTGGGTTCTTTGCATTAGCATCCAGCTTCATACTAGCAATATTCTGACAGCCTTTTATAATACACAAATCGAAAGGAGAACAACAAACAAAGAAAGAGGGGAGGAGGGATTATCCTGCAATGCTCGTCTATATCATCTTACTTACACGTACAATAATATGAAAAAGTCGGTGAGAAAAGAACAGAAATTGAAAGAATTTATCCTCTCACTTTATGCATTCAACTGATCCTAAAAAAGAATCGTTGTTTAAGGTATGTCTGCTATGCGGTTATCCTCTGCTTTCTGATCTGTCTGTGTCCGAATACTCCTTTTGGGATTCAATTTCCACACTATCCCCTTGATTTCTTCGGTGCCTTCGGTCCTGAACAATCGCAGGCATGGATGACATCAAAAGTCAGTCACGAACCAATGACATTCGTGAAACTATTCATCCCTAAAGCATGGATCAGATATTTACATATTCACATGTGATTTGATCATGTACTTAAACCAGATGCAAGCCAAATAAGAGCAAACCATGGTCAGAAGGACCAGGCAAATAAGAAATGCCGAAAAATGATGTATAGGCGAACCTCTCTAGCTAAGGGGTACTCATTGGACTCCAGCATCTGAACAACTTGGCCCATCTTGGGTCTCTTCTCAGAATCAGGATCTACACATCTCAGAGCAGTCAAGAGGGCTCGTTTTAAGGCTCTGGTGGAGGGCTTTGCCTCGATATTTGGGTCGACTACTTCTTCTGATCGTCTGCTTCCAACCATCATCTTCAGCCAATCAACCAGATTGACCTAAAAGCATTTCAGTTTTGGAGTAAATGCCAGTCAAAACTCGTGATCAGAAATAGTAACTGATTAGCCAAGTCAAAGTTTTACCAAGACTATGTATAATAGTGTTGATGAATTGATGGGGTAGCCAGTGAAGCAAAAATCACCGCCTTCATTATTTAAACTAGTCATGATCTTTTAAGCCATAATCCCTAACAACTTGCTTTGCGTTTAATGCTGGACCAAATAATTATAGATCATTTCATACACAAATTATGCACCAAATTAGCAAAACAGAACAGAACCAGCTTTGATTTCATATCACCAGTTAAAGGTACAAACACAGATAATTCCAGAAAAGAAAAAACGTTTACTCACTTCATGAGTTGGTCGACCATAGTCAACCGGATCTCTTCCCGTGATTGCTTCCAAAAGCACAACACCAAAGCTATAAACATCACTGTTTTCATTTAGAAGGCCAGTATTTGCATATTCAGGAGCCACATATCTGAAATTTTAGGAGAAGAAAGAAGGAATAAATATAAGAAGGAAAAAACATTTATTTCAAAAGCTTAACAACATTAACCATGGGATAAAGATGGTCAGGAGGGAAGGAAATTGATGCACTACCCAAAGGTTCCCATAACTCGTGTAGTGACATGACTCTCCCCAGCACCCAGCAGTTTGGCCAAGCCAAAATCAGAAACCTTGGCATTAAAATCATCATCAACTAATATGTTGCTTGACTTTATATCTCGGTGCACCACCTTTGGCTCAATGGCTTCATGCAAATATGCAAGACTGAAACATGCATATCACATTAGATGAGAACATAAAGTGCTTAAATGAAACATGCATCATCAACTAATATGTTGCTTGACTTTATATCTCGGTGCACCACCTTTGGCTCAATGGCTTCATGCAAATATGCAAGACTGAAACATGCATATCACATTAGATGAGAACATAAAGTGCTTAAATGAAACATGCATCATCAACTAATATGTTGCTTGACTTTATATCTCGGTGCACCACCTTTGGCTCAATGGCTTCATGCAAATATGCAAGACTGAAACATGCATATCACATTAGATGAGAACATAAAGTGCTTAAATGAAACATGCATCATCAACTAATATGTTGCTTGACTTTATATCTCGGTGCACCACCTTTGGCTCAATGGCTTCATGCAAATATGCAAGACTGAAACATGCATATCACATTAGATGAGAACATAAAGTGCTTAAATGAAACATGCATCATCAACTAATATGTTGCTTGACTTTATATCTCGGTGCACCACCTTTGGCTCAATGGCTTCATGCAAATATGCAAGACTGAAACATGCATATCACATTAGATGAGAACATAAAGTGCTTAAATGAAACATGCATCATCAACTAATATGTTGCTTGACTTTATATCTCGGTGCACCACCTTTGGCTCAATGGCTTCATGCAAATATGCAAGACTGAAACATGCATATCACATTAGATGAGAATATAAAGTGTTTAAATGAAACATAAATTCATAGACTCACGCTTTGGCTGTGCCAAGAAGAATCTTCATTCGTGCTTCCCATGTAAGATATCCATGATGACGCATAGCTCCATGGAGCCATTGCTCCAAGTTTCCATTATTGACATACTCATAGACTAACATCCTGAAAAATAACAGCATGTTATTCAAACTACTGTTAAGTGAAACTGTGAAAGTAAGATGGGCCTCGCTATCAAAGTCAGATGTTAGCAAACACGCGGGTCATATAGATATTTCCATCATCTCCAAGTAGTTCGGCTGCAATAACTCCAATCCGCTTCAGACATTATTTGAGATTATATATTTGGAGATTATAATGTAGTTGAAAGATTTTTGGCCAAAAAAAAATATTGTAGTTGAAAAATGTACCTGTGCGTCCCTTCAATGCAGTAACCCAAAAGGCGAACCAAATTCTTATGTCGCACATGGCCAATAGCTTCAACTTCCACTCTAAATTCTTTCTCAGCTTGACCACTGCTAAAGAAACATAGGCGTCAGAACCTCTCAGTGCTTAGGAACAAGTTCTAACAGTTTAGAGTAAATTAAAGCCTTAGATATTGTAATGAAACTCACATGTTATTGAGTATCTTTTTAATTGCCACTGGACTCCCATTGATCAGCTGTCCCCGATACACAACTCCATAGCCACCCTCACCAATCACGTTGTCTTTGGAAAACCGGTTTGTGGCAACTTCAAGATCCCTCAATGTAAACCAGTGGCCCCAACCCAAGTGAGAGAACTCTGGGAGACCAGAGAGAGGAGAAGGAGCCGTTATAGGGTATGAAGAAGAGTGCTTATACACTGTAACAGTGCCAGAGCTCCCTTCCTCTCCTGACTGTGATCCACCCCCATCTAAGTGATTGAATGAATCAGAACAACAGCCATTGTCCCAATTTTTCATCTTCCCTACACCCAGATGGACCATAACTTTGTCCGATTCTTTGTCACTGGATTTATCATGTATTGTGAGAAGAATTCCATCACGAGGAACAAATCCATTTGCTGGTACTTGCTCAACTCTCACTTCCTTGATATCCTTCGAGACGGTTGGTATTTGACTAGGGGGGATCCTATCCTTGGCTCTTCTTGATTTCTTCCACGAAGTAAGGCAAACAGAGAGCACGAGGATGACAACTATAAACAATCCAACAGCAATTCCAATTATATGCCAAACTTTAAGCCCCAAAAGGGATGTTTTCTTGGATAGTTCGGCATTAAGATCAGTACTCATTTTCTAGGAGCCTCAGTGCCTGGATATACATTCAAAGTTCAAACACGGAGATGAGGATGAAGCAAAATACCATATTGAGAGAACCGTATACACCTATCGATCATATGATTGCTCACATTTATCAAACATATTACCTTTCAATGACAATTACTAAAGCAGCACCTGCAATCATCCCCCCCGGGGGTTAAACACAAAGTGAACATGCATAAAAGACATCACACAATGGGCAAATAGGAGAGTTATTGCTTTACACATCAAACAAGATGTGGGTATAACCCGGTACGAGACGAATAAAGAAGACAAAAATAGTGAAAATTATACTACGTTCAGAAGCTGCTCACGGTCCTACCTATGAATACCCAAATTCACGGAGACATCCCTGAAATCCCAGATCTCTGAAACTGCTACTTCGTAGGTTAAACCCAGACCATTGACTAAAAGCAGCCAATCAAAAAATAAACATCACTCGCACATAAAAGGAGCCCAATTGCCAAAATCAACTGAGTTGTAAAAAAAAAAAAAAGCAATTATGTAGAGAGAAAACCTGCTGAGTCATCCGGATTCAGACAATGTGGGTGTAAATCTAAGCTGAGAGGGAGTAATCAGACACCGTATAAGCTTCTTCAATGACCCAATCCAACCAAGTGGAGCGCTCGTTGTTGCAGGGGCAAGACTCTAGAGGGAGAATGAATTGCCAGTAGCGGTGGGGGATGATGATAAAGTGATGGTTTTTTCAGTGGTAAGTGATGAGTTTAGACTTTAGATGCCTTCCAACGCATAATAGTACATACAGTAAACGAGAAGCGTTGCATCGTGTCGTGGACAACGGATATGACTGATTATCGGTAATGACTTTTTTTGGGCCTGATTACCGGTAATTATTGAACTCCTTCCATTTTCCTTCTTATTTTTAACCGACCTTTACGACCGGCAATTAAGCCATGCTTCATTCTGTGATTATGTCTAAGAAAATGCTATTATATTTATATATTCGCAGTGGACTGTGCGGATTATAACTTGTGACATTTAATTATGATGATATAATTGCCGTTATTATTTTGAACAGTTTCTCTGGTAAGCGCTAAGGCTAATAAAAAAAATTGTTGAAGGAATTAGTTCCCCCTCATCTTCATGTGCGTGGGCGTTCAGTCATAACTGAAATAATTGAGGGAGAGAGGAAAATAATAACAGAATAAATATGTCCCATCGGATTCAAATAAAGAGCCATATATAGCCTTTTCATCCATGTGCTGTCTACCCGGTTGATGACTTTTGCGTTTTTAATTTCTCCCATCCCCAGCTAAACATTAAATGCTTAATAGAAAGGATTAATGAGATTTGAATCATCCATGTTTAATTTTAAATGGTTCAGATTTAAATTTTTTTAATGGTGATTTATTGAATAAAAAGTTACTTTTTCAACAAATAATGGTTAAAGATTTTTTTTTATTTTATATCTCTTGGAATACTTTTTTAGAGAAATACAAACTTCTAAAAAATTAAATTTGGGTCGCTCAAAATGGATTTTAATGGTCCATATCTGATTAACTCTACTTGGTTAGCAAGGAGGAGATATGAAACCATAGGCAGTGTTGTCACTGTTTAAGCTCAGTAGGGCTCCATCCATTGCAGTTCAGTAACCGGACCATAATCTTTCATTTTTTTTATTGTCCTTTTACCTTCATTTTCTTTAATTATGACCTTTCATTTCACCAAACTGCTGCAACCAATTCACTTATCACTTTTTATGGTTTAGTATGAAGAGAAAAGGGAAGCTATCTTCCTTACACAAAACAATAAAGTAGTGGTAAGTGAGTTGTTTACGACTGTTTGATGAAATTGAAGTTCAAGACTAGAGAAAATTAGGGTAAACGGGGAATAAGGAGAATGAGAGTTACAAACCGGTTTGATAACATCCAAGTTTCCCTCCCCCATTCCTCTAATCATAATAGTAGTGTAGCGTTTTAAAATTTGTTGTTTTTGACATATCAATGTATTATACTTGATATGCACACTCATTCGCATAATAGGTTTTTAAATTATAACCTGGAACTGCGTTGAAGATTTGAATACTGTTGCATGGGAAATGCTTTGATTTTTTATACAAACGAGTTCCTACTTCTATTTTGTTGTTTGAACTTTGAACTCTGAAGACTTGAATTTTGTTTAGGTAGGTCATGTGATCTTCGAAAAGTCAGCATCTGATTTGGGCTGAAGTTGCCTCTGCCTATCTTTTTCTTTTTATATTATTAGCAGTTTGGTTCATTTGCTATTAATTCAATTCTTTCAACAAAGGGAGGACAAGTATAGCTGTTGGAGCGTGCATGGTTTATCAGCCTGAATTAAAGAAGGACAAGAGAAAAGGGAAACCTGCTCCTCCCAAAGTATGCTTTTTTGCTGCCTATTCTCATTTAACATGACGATTTTAGTAGTGTAGCGTTTTATTTTGTTTTTGTGATAGCTTCTCTTTCAATTAAATTTTTAAGTTGTTTTCAGATATTCAGGAATCATAGTATGTTTGTACTGTTGAACTTTAGAAGATTTTTAAGTTCATGTAAGAGACGCAAACCATTTTTTGTCACTTTTTATTTGGTGTTTACAGGGAAAATTTGTAGCACCTCCTAACTTTGAGGAGGAGATAGCATACTTTGAAGAGGTTGATGCTTTTGAGTTGTTAGAGGAGAGCCCTTCGCCCAAAAAAGGTGGTACATGGACCATAGGCAATGAAAATTATAATGGTCAAGCGCCTTATTTATGCTCAAGATTAGAAAAATGGTTACTCCCCAGGAAATTGAATATCAGTTGTGGTCCTTCTAGCACACTGTCTAAGATATTAGATACTCCAGCCAGGTGGCTGGAGACCATTTATGATGTTGATTTATGTTCCTTAGATCTTAGAACTTCTGAAAAATCCACAGAAGTCAACCCACATCTTCATACCATCATAACTGAAGGCAGTTTTACTCTACTTGATAATGGTCTATTCAAGGATGACATCAATTTGCCAGCTGATAAAATGTCCACTCAAGATTATGAAGATTCTGCAAATTTAGAAGCTGCTGTTAAGAAACTCTCACCGACATCATCATCAGCTTTGACGGAAGAACATTTTAGTCCCTTTGCTGCTTTATTAGAAATATGTGGACAGTCTGTGCCTTCGAAGTTTCAAGATGTGCTATCTAAGTATTGGTGTGTTTCTTAGATCCATATACCATTGTATCTTGTGGATTTCCTGCTTATGCTTATAGGAGTTTTCTCTTAGTATTGGTGTGTTTCTTAGTTCCTTAGACAAGTTATTTCTTTGAACGTGGTCCCATCCTTGTGCTTCTAGGAATTTTTCTTCCAGTGATCCTGAGACCATCGTCAAAGTTGGTGAAGGAACAAATGTAGAAGCTTTCAAGATTGGCAGCTATGTTTGTAAAATAGTTCCTATTGATGGGAACTTCCGAGTGAATGGAGAAGTTCAAAAGGTAACTTTTGCAGTCACACTGTTCTTGGAATTAGTTGTCCAAATGTAAATAGATCTCAGCCCATGCATTTCACTGAAACTAGAACCCACACTGTTTTACAGTTTAGAAAACACTATGGCTTTCAGTATTATTTGTTGATTCTTGATAAATTGATATTGATTTTGCTAACTTTACTGACATAAGGTTATTTGATGAATGATCTGACTGACAACCACTGTAAATTAATCGTTTAATGAACTAGATTGCTGAGTGTTGAAGGCTGCAATTAGTTTAATGAGTTGATATATTGTTTGTTTCCTTCTTTGCAATGTTCATTGATCAAGCATATAATTAACGTTATGTTACTAACTATACACGAATTCTGTATTACAGAGATCAGAAGAATTGCTGGAGGAGGGGGTTCTTTCGAAAACTCTTGACTATTTGAGGATAAAAGATGTAGATGCTCAAAATTCTTGTGGAATGTTTATCGAAACAATAGAATGAGTAATTGACTCAAGTTAGAAATGCTACTTTGTTACAACCTCAATTTAGAAATGCTACTTTGTTACAACCTCAATTTAGAAATGCTACTTTGTTTCAACCATATCACGAATCTTGGGACAGAAAATTTCTTAGTTCTTGTTTACTATCCAGTTGATTTTTTTGAAACAAATATGCGTGCTTAAAAATGGTAAAACATGTCCTATTCTAGAAAATAATTTCAAGTTTGGAGTGTTTAAGTTGATTGTCATTACCTTTGATGAAGACAAATATTACTTTTTCACAACGTTACCTTCTAATGAGGGTGTTTAAGCCTTACATGTTATTGATGCTTGTCAATTTTCAACATACGGCAGAATTACTGATTCAGGGCTGAATCCAGCTTATAATCATCAGGATGCCTCATATGCATGCGGACAAATTTACGCTCCATTTGTAATTGTAAATAATAAGTGGAACTAAGTATATATTGATTTGTCTTTTGTGTCAGATTGAGTGTATGCCAAGGATCCTATGACACTTCATTGACTCAAGCATGGGAGAATTGGGATGAAAGTCATGGCTCAGAGAATGATCACCCAGAAGTGTTTCCAGAGAAACAGGTTTCCATTTTGACCATTTTAATGTTATAATAGTTATGTTTCTACTTCTTGTTCATAGTTTCCACTCTTACTTTATGCACCCAAATCATGCATACCCAATAGGGAAAGTCCCCAAGAACCCTTAGCCAATCTGAAATATGCGCACCTCAAGAAAGTTAAACAAATGTTAACGATACACTTGAATCCTTAAACACGGAAGAATAAGGATCCTAAATGTTGAAAGACGCTACAAGGTTGATCATATTTCTATAACCTGTACAAATTCTACACAGATATACTAACTGTGTTTCACAAATATATGAGGACAACAAGTAGGGTAGGAAAGGGAAGAGTTGACTTAGTTTCTTGTTTTCACGTCAAGTTGTAGAGGTATAAATATATGATTAATAGACTAAGTAACTGAATAAAAAATATGCATTCAGTGTTACATGTTGTTTGTGTTACAACAAGGTGGCAAGGATCTTGCTAACTTTGCACTTTTGAATTTTGACGAGGCAAGGAGTTTACTGGTTCAGATATGTTTTACATGTCATGATCACATCTACCACCTGTTTCATGAAGGTTTTTTATTTCTCCATTTCTCATTTCCATCATAAAATGCAGGTTACTGCTGGGCTTGCTGTGGCTGAATCTGCATATGAATTTGAACATCGAGATCTTCACTGGTGAGGCTATCATTCTGTTAAAGGCTACTTTTGCAATTGTTGCATTTTGTTTGATATGCAATTTATAAATTTGCATTTACACAGGGGGAACATACTTTTGAGTCGGAGTGACTCAGACATTGCAGTTCACTCTCGATGGCAGGCGTATGGTTGTTAAAATATATGGACTGATAATATCTATTATTGATTTTACTCTGTCGCGAATAAACACAGGTCAAAGCCTAAGGCATGGTTGTTTAAATGTCGCAGTGGATCATGACAGTCGCATGCATTTGCTAACTGTGTCCTATGATGCTCACATGTGATGATGTACTTTTCTTGGACCTTTCCTCAGATCCCAATCTATTTAAAGGTCCTAAAGGGGACAAACAGGTCAGGAGTTTTTTTTTTTTTGAGGTCATAGATTGTTTCTTTAAAACTTTTTTTCCCTTTGGTTTTTGGTTCTTGTGTAAGATTGTTTCTTAAATATGCACTGTGTTGTGTAATGTGATTTTTCATTGATTTGTATGTTCAAAATCCTTTGTGGTATGGAATAAAATCCACAAGTTTGAGATCTTTCTGTCGCTATTGCTTTTCTGCTGTTTAAACAACTCTATTTTTTAGCCTCTTAAAGCAAAGGAGGACATTGATAAACACCTCAGCCGAATATATAAATCAGAAGGAATAGTAACAGTAACAATAAAAGAAAGATACTCTATTTGAAAACAAAGGTAAGTATCTCACTCAGTACTCTCAAATAGTCAAAGAGAATCTCCAGTGAGGTTTGCTCAATAAAAATTTTGATGATTTGCTCAGGGCCAGAGGCCAATATTTATAGAAAGATTAAGCATCGTTTTTGGATGATAAAACTGAAATGCAGAAAATGGAATAATAAACTAGTCCTATTGGGTACCACTTATCCAGCAACTAACATTTAAATGGAAACAGATAATAAGCAAATAATTAAATAAAATGAATAACCAATTAAATAAATGTGAAATGACTCTTGACTTAGTCTTCGTGCCCAGAATCCTCTCTACCACGTCTCCCGCTTCTTGTGTTAGTCAGTAGTGACTTGATTGGATTGCTATCAGACATCTTGGTTTATTTTCAATTGGTTATGCAAATTTACTCATAATTTCTTTGTTTCTATTTTCATTGATCTGAACTGAATTCCGTATGTTTGATTTTGGTTCAATTTGGATTAGTTAGATTTGATTCAATGTGAACACTCCTTATTATATATAATTGCATAAATGATTGAAACTTTCAAATGCTGTCGGAAACATATAGGAAGATGAAGGAGGTTACAGAAGATTGGTGGGAAGGTAATGTTCTTGCGCATTTTCGTTATCTTTAAAGCATAATCTTCTGGAAATGAAGAGCTGGTTGATAAATGAGAACTTGATTTATAGAATGATGTTATGGTTAAGTTTCATATATTTCTACCGCTATTTGAGATTGTCTGCAGGCTAATGGTAGCTGTTTATATTCACTCTATGACATTAATCTTGAGTCTGAGATTTTTGTTTTTGTTCTATTTGAATTTCCTAGGCACTAAAACTAAAACCTCGTTGCCTCGTCTAATACAGTTTTCCTAGGACAAATGTGTTGTGGTTGATCTACTTGATCGATATATTGCTGACGAAGAAATCATTTGTAAGTCGTCGTCTTCACATTTTAGCAACTACTAGCCATCCTTGCACCCATGCATACGACACAACAAAAACATCTGCATCATGTCACGATCCTGCTAGAAAATTGCCTTTTCTTTTTCGGTGGCATGCCTGATTGAGCGAGCATATTCTTTTACCGTTAGCCATGCTGTTTCCATGATTTGGATTATTCTTTTCTGGGCTGAAAAAAGAGATACAAAATTGGTCAAATAAATAAAACAATGTCAACAGACTGGCTGAACCGATCTCTGAGCATCAGGAAGGCAGAATTTAATGAAGTTGATTTTATTTCAGGAACGCAATTCAAAGAATGAGAGAGATCTGCGTTCCTTGAAGAAACGTCTGGACAAGTATAATTCAGCCAAGGAAGCAATTTCCGATTCTTTCTTCAATGACTTGTTGGTTGTGGACGGTACTTAAGCTATACACGACGATCTGCAAGAAGTATGTAAATTTTGGCGTTTTACCCTTGGCTTTTGGGGTTGGTGAAAACGTGTACATAAAATATTAAATATTACAGAACACGACTTGGAAACACCTACTGTAATTAATTTACAGTGGCGCATATCAAATATGACTCTTTGTATATCGGAACCGTCGTCATTTATGACTCTGATAATATGAAAAAGAGAGTGACGTTAAAGGAAGTCCTTATCTAATTAGATATTTTAGCATGAGATGACCAGGAAAAAAAAAAGAAAGACAGAAAGGAAGGAAGGAAGATGAGGCTACTAAGAAAAAGAGAAGATATAAAGGAGGCAAGATAGTTGTAGATTAAGGATTAATATGATAAGCTGAATGTGCTTTATATGTTGCCAACCGAATCTCGCACGATGTTTGCTTGCACTGTTATCGTGGCATTGTGCTCTTACACCTCTTGCTGATCTCAATCCACTTTCCTTTTCTCCTTTAATCCCCTCCTCCGCCATTTGCACCAATTACTTTATTATTACATTATCTATATTAAGCCTGCTTCTTTGGTCTGTTGGCTGCTAGTTTCTAACAGGTATTGTCTCAACCCAATAAGAAAAATAAAAAAAAATGAATAAAATCATCGAGGATGCATGTTATGGCAGAGCTCTTGTCCCTGTAGACCCATTCTGCGTTTTTATACATAGAACTGGAATGCAATGCATCTAGTCTACCTCATCACCAATTCCCTCTCTTTCTGTGTGCCGTTTAAAAACGCGGTAGAGAAGTACTTTTACATAAATCGAGGTAAATATGTAAAGAAAATTATCTCGTTTTGTGGAAAAACACTGTTGAACGTGCGTTTGATTTATGCAACCGCTTTGCTAAACATATATCGTATCATGTTGCTAACTTGGTTTTTGATAAGTAACATGAAATCAGCGAAGAAGAATACATTATTCCTCTCCACATGGTTTGTCTGTCCCCACCTTTGCCTCTTCTTACCCGCAACGTGCTTTCCAAGTTCCTACCCCAATTTCCCCCACTCACCCACCATAACATAACCTTTATGGCTTCCCTATTTTTTCACCTTAATCGAAGTTGGACTCTTGGTCCTGGTCAGCATCATCGCTTCCTTTTCCGTCTCATCCTTGTCTGTCTTCCACTTTGCTTTTTTATTATTTACTAATGATGTTTGCTCCCCAAAGATTCTGATTTTCATGTTATCCTTAACAGTTAGCACCATCTCCCTAACTTTTGTTTCCCTTGGTCCTAATCCAAGTATTGTGATCACTGTCTACATTGCGATCTCATCCCATTCCATATAAAGCAAAACCTTTTTCTGCCCCTCGATTCGCTATATATGTACACAAAAAAATCTTGGTTCCCCCTCCGATTCTCGCCATAAGTGGACCCAGCTATGTTAGCGGTAAAAAAATTTGGTTTTACATGGGACGCCAAATAAACTCTGCTTATCGGAGGACAACAGCGTTAAAGAAAGAGGCATGGGTGTTGGGACACGAGATTCGGTCCCTGCTCTGCTCATCGCAGAGAAAGAAACAGATCATGTGTTCAAAAACGCCATTTTAAGAATTTCGCCAATTGGGACCAAGTTGTCTTTTAATTTTGCAGCCACAGTCGTCGGAAATGCTATAACGAAGCAAATAAAATAAACAAGCTATATTCTTTCCTTTTTAGTACAGTTCGAAGACGACCATCTTCCATGCCCCACCCATCCTTCGTGACAAAGCAACATCCTTTCTTTGCCATTCCAATTTGGCTGTCTTTCTTTTGCACACCTTTTCTTCCCTTTTCACTCCCCACCTTTATCTCCCTCCTCCCGGCCTGTTTACTTGCAGTTCTATGCCGTTCATGTCTTTAAAGCTCTCAAGCTGTATCTTACCAATTACACAACAGTTACAGAGGAGTCCTTCTACATTCCTTTCTCCCTCCCTTACAATGGCTGCCAACCATTCTACTTTATGCTTCTTCTTTCTTTATCTCTTCGCCTACTGTTGCTCGAGTGAGTAAATGATACTGATCTCACTGAGTAATCATTTTTTCGGTTTTGGTGTTATATCGATTTTTATTTTGTTTTCTGCATCAAAATTTTCTAACTTCCCTTGAGCCTTTTACGGATAAGCGGAGATGCTTAGATTTAAGTGAAAAAAAAAATAAGTATTTCCAGATTCTGATATTCGTCCAAATCTTTACAGGAACTCTCGTGGGATTTTCATATCGTGAAGGAGGGGACGCTGGGACCATATCATTCCTGAAACAAAAAGTGTCACTATCTTACATTCGAACTTTTGTCACAGATCCCAGAACTCTGAGCACTCTCACTAACTGCCACGAGTCGGTGGATTTCTACCTCAATGAAAACCTCGTAAAGACTTTCATAAACTCAAATCCATCTGCAGTTTCATGGCTGGAAGCCAATCTCGTAGATTCGCTTCCTAAATTTGAAATCAAAAGCATTATAGCTAATTGTGGGAGTTTAAGCCACAATGAGGTACCATTAATAGTTTCTGCTTTGAAATCTATTCATTCAGTTCTCATTAAGCTTCATCTAGGCAGGGAAGTGAAGGTCTCGGTAGCATTCCCTCTGTCATTCTTAGAGAAGTGGAAAAATTCAAACGACAATGATCTCCATAGGATCATGTCATTTATAAAGGAAACAAATTCCTTTTTAACGATAGAAGACAGCATTGATGGCGAAATAAGCATAGGGGAACGTTTTGTACAGTCTGCTATAAATCGAGCTACTCATGCTGCTTCTATCGTTCCTCTCAAAGATATTCCCTTGGTTCTAACAATAAAAAGCCAATCAATTCACAGTTCAATGGAACTAGCTCAATTCAGCCAAACGGTATCCAAACATCTTGAAGCAACAAGCACTAAGGTCAGTGGTAGAGTAATGGCATTTTATGCAGAAGTACATGCAATTGAAGCTTTTGAGCAGGAACAGCTCAAAAGGGAAGCGGATGATATTTTTCCTTCTTCCCGCAGAGAAATCCTAAGCAACTTCCATATCAGAAGAATTCTAGATGACACAACCAGCTCAACAAACGAAATTTACCCTACAAATCCAACTTCAGCTACACCATTAGTTACAGCCCCAGAAACGCCAACCATTATCACAGTTCCCTCCACCATTCCTGCCCCCCCAACAACCAATCCTGCTGCAATGCCTGTGACAGTTCCTATTACAACCTCCGTGCCATTACCTCCCACAAATCCGGCCAATCCTGGGACAACCCCGATGATAACGGTTCCGGGGACACAACCAGCAACGTATTATCCGCCCCCATCTGGAGGTGCTCCTGTGGTGAGCTCCATTCCACCTCCTGCAAGCAGTAATGCTCCATCCACTACAGGCCAGAGTTGGTGTGTAGCCAAGACTGGAGCTGCGGAGACTGCTCTTCAATCAGCACTGGACTATGCTTGTGGAATGGGTGGTGTAGACTGTTCACAAATCCAGCAGAGTGGGAATTGTTACAATCCAAATACTCTTGAGAACCATGCTTCTTATGCCTTCAACAGCTACTACCAAAAGAATCCAGCACCAACAAGCTGTGACTTTGGAGGGATTGCCACCCTAGTTAACGTGAATCCAAGTAAGATCTTGACGACTGCTTATTAACCAACAGTATTATCTTATTCTTGAACACCAGTTTTAAAGGCCCTCCTTTTTTCAATGTTAAACAGGTACGGGTTCTTGCATTTTTCCATCATCCTCTTCCTCTCTTTCATCATCAACTCCCACCACCCCTCCAACTGCATCATCGGGGACAGACACATCAGGGTAAGTTATCAGTCTAGATTTCCTGGAATAATTCTTAATTCTTAGATATTATTTAAAGCTGAAATTTTATTATAATCATGAACTTGAAACAGTGAGGATGAATTCTTGGCTAAGTAGTCGATAGTTAATCCATCCGTATGAATAGCTTAAGTTGTCAAAGCAATGCAAACAACAATACTAATTCCATTCCTCTATGTTAACAACATTTGCAGCTATGGCACCCCACCTTCAGTGTTAAATTCAAGCAGCAGCTCAGCATCAAGCACAGGCACCTCGCCATTTTACGGGTCCGAAAGTCCTCCAGGTGTAAATACCGCGCCATCATCTCATTCAGCCAGTTTGCCGCCTTTTCTAAGTTTCATTGTTCTGGTGATATCATTAGTCACTAGAAAACTCAGCATGTTCCCATAAAATGCAACTTTTTCCTGGAGGATCGTAGAATAAGAAGCTCAATGCTCTAACTTTATAATGGATGAAACTATAACATTACAAGCTGTGTACAGGTTATTAAGTGCTCAAAGACAATAGAGTACGGTTGGAGGGAAACTACATTATAAAGGATCTGCTTAGCTTATCTGAGGTGAAGGGATAGTTGTGGAGGGTAAAAGAATTTCTGCTGTGGAAATAACTGCTAATTATGGCTTTTTGATTGGGGTAGAAAAAAAAAATTCGTAGCTAATAACTAGTTATGTACATATATTTTGAGAGCTTGAGTAGTTTATGGATTGTGGAGTTTAGTGTGCAGTGGTCACAGCTCGCTGATAGCTTATGGGAAAAATATGCATGCGAGTTAGAAACCTGCCAACTCAAAGACGATGAAGGATAGAGAAGTTCTTAGCTTCGTTGCATTCATTGTAGGTTGATGAGTAGGAGTTACTTACAGTCATAAGCTTCGAGGAAACAGTTGGAAGAGACTGTATTAGAAGGGTGTTATTAGATGTTTCTGAAGGGTGATGTCTTTTCATTCTCCTCAGTAAATAGTTAAATGAGGGTATCTGTATGTATGTGTGTATAAGAAATATACTTAAATGAGAAAATGGGTGCATTGAAAAGATAAGTGTTTTATTTGTCAGAATATAAATAATTTTGTTTTCCAATTTTTCAGCATTATAAATATTAGTACTGCCAATATTGGTATGAACTATAATTGTTTTTTTACTAAACACAAGCATTATTTTACTCGAGGCAATATTGTTTAAGTAGTGATTCAAATCTTGATTCGCTATATGAAATATTAGCTCTTTTGGATAAACTCAACTCCTTAGCTATCACTGTGCTTAAAATGCCCAAGAATGTGGTTTGGGCTTCTTGGATATTTATCTAAGGAGATGTTTTGGTCCCCTAGATGTTTTTTCCTCAGGGAAAAAAAAGCCCCCCTGCGTCTTTCTGTAGCTACACCTGAAATGCATCTCATTCATGCAGCGACAGGAGATAACCTCGCAGACGAAGGGCGTACACGGGATTTGAAAGGGAGGGGAGGGGAGGGAAATTTTGAGTTGATTTAAAAAAAATAGAAAAAATGTGGTTATAGAATTTAACAAAAATAGGATGTGTAATAAAAAAAGTAAAAAATCAATTAAAAATTTTAAACCCCACTTATCTATTTTTTAAATCAAACTCAAATTTTTTTACCTTGGATAATTTTCTCTACTCTCCCTTCCTCTCATAACAAACACCCCATAAGCGAAAAGACGGTGGAAAAAAGATGTTTATGTGGTTGATTTACGATTGTCTTGTGGAGACTTAAAATATACAAAATAGTCAGAGAATGGCCCATAATTTAAAGTGATAATTCAATCAAAAAGGAAAGCAAATAACAAAGCACAACGGCATCTCCATGCATTGGATGCCATTTTACCCACTCTACCAAACGACGTGTAGGATATGTAAATACAAACACACATTCTTATGATAAGCAGCGCATATACATGTGATGCCATCAGCTACTCCATTGATCCAAAAGGCAGATTATAAAAGACTCGGCAGCTGGACACCACAACCATCATTATGATCGCCGACATCATCATTATATTAAAGCAAATAATTATGCTACCAATCATCTACAACTGATCCCCCACAATTATCCTTTCCACTGTCAAAGACCATCATTGCTCATATAAGGTGGAAACAGTAAATTAAATCTCTTTCCATTATTTTAGTGGTTTTAGAGAACACAGCAAAAATACGTTGAGATCCTGTCCTGATGCTACAAACTCGGTAATATTATCTGAAGTCTAAACTAGAGGTCTAGACCTGTAACTCTAACATATAAAAGGCCTTCTACTATTTGCCTCAATTAACATAAGGCCTTAGGTTGTATGTGTATATATATACAAGAATCATAGAATTTGGGGAATGATATTCATCGCCTTGAGAACGCCACCAAGATCAGCATGGACATGGACACCACAATCTTGAAACCAGAGGTTTCCCAGAAATTCTGGTTTTGCTTTTCCCCACCCGCAACTCCACTTTGCGGTTTTCCTGCTACTTGATCTCTCAATTCTTTAATAGCCTTGTCCCTTCTCTCTCCCATCTGTCCACAAACGCATATAAGTTTGTCATTTGAATTTGACCGGCAAGCCTACGCATGCATTGCAAGTGAGATATTATTCACTAAACATTAAGATGCCTAATGGGAACTCATGCAAATTCATTAATTGTGTTTCTAATAATGTTTCATAAATGAATCCAGATTCTGGCGAATAGAAAAGAAATGAAAAACTTAGCTATACCCGCTGGAGCTTCCGTGTCTGAGAGCGAGTTTCCTGCAGACAGAATTCCAGCTTCAACACCTTTTTCTTCAGTTCCTGATCGGCACGTCGCTGTTTCTCTAACTGTGCTTCCAAAAAAAAAACATTCTTAAACCTTAAATACTCAAGCAAGGACTCGTTTGGACCTTAGTTATGAAACCTAGATTTTGTGGCAAATTATAAGTTTCATTCAAGTAAAAAAAATTCAGAAAAGCTACTTTGAATATAAAATCTTAGTTTGAAACCTAGGTTTTGAAAAAGTTATTTTTATCAAATCACCACCTCTCTCCTAATAAATTTTCTCTTTTCTATTTTTTCTTTCTTTCTCTTTCCCCTTCCTACCTACTTTTTGCCTCAAACTCGGTAAAAGCCAATAATTTCCCAAATACAATCATTTTTTAAAACATAGATTTTACCTCGAAATCCATAAAAATTATTCTTCCAAAATCTATTCTTCAAAAATTAAGTTTTACCTCGAACTCCGTAAAAGTTATTCTCAAATAGACTTCCAAACGAGCTCAAAAAAACAAGCTACTGAATTAGTGAACATTAGACGAGAAAGAATGGCTTGTTTACCTGAGATTCTAATTCTTTAGTTTTGAGCCTCGAATGAGCAGACATTATCTTAATTTCTTCTTTTAGTTTCGCTATTTCTTCATCCTTGACCACCAGGAGATTGTTTATCTTCTCAAAATTCCTCGGAGAAACCTCATCTAATATCTTCCTCAGTTCACAATCCTTGTTTGCTCCAGCTTTTGCAACTGCCTCCATGATATCACGCTCAATTCTCAAAACTTCATCTTTCAATTGCTTTTGCGAAGATTCCCTTGCCTGAAGATCCTTCTGTAGACTATCTAACTGCTCTCCCAGCCTACTTACACGATCCTCATGCTCTTTCAGTGAACTATTTTTCTCATCCAACTCTTTTACAAGTTCCAAACATCGGAGCTGTGCTGCTTGAGCTGACGCAGCACTTGCGTCTGCAGTTGCTCTAGTTGCTGCAAACTGTGTTCTAAGATCATCCAAGTCCTTCAGATGCTGCATGAGGATCACATGATGTATTTTTAGGAACAAATGGCAATAATATTAATGCTTGGGATAGACAAAGGCGTTTCTAAGATAGCACCCTAGCAAACACTGGGAAAATATGCAACAAGATCCTTTATCTAAATTCTCTTGATATTGAGAATAAACCGTTGCCACCAAATCCAAATGCATTATGCTTTACACCGAAATTTCTCCCTTGAATATCTTAGTATCTAAGGAGATATTACTAGAGGAAGAAATAATTAAACTTCCCTTGTGAAGCAAATTTGAAACTTGGGACTCTCCCAGCAGAAATGAAGTATGCAAGAAACCAAGCAAAGATCTCCCAACAAAAAGTCACAAGTTGGATTTATTTATTGTAATGTCAAATAATAAGTACAATAAATGGGTACACCAATAACGTTAGAATTTAGTGATACATACCATAAACTTATACAGATAAAAAATCAAGCTGGACATTTTACCAAAAAAGAATACAAATAAAAAATCAACTGCTTGACTTAGACTATCAGACGAAACTTATGTCAAGACTTGGATCTTAGTAATAAAAGGAAATAGTTCATTTCAGTGACTTTACAGCTAAGAAAGCAATGATGAATTGCTCCCTGCATATCTAAATTTGCAAGGTTACTTCTAAGTTCTAATGCTACCATAAAATTGTAATAATCAACGCTCTAAGTTACGGGTGTTAGACTTAGAATTTCATAAACAAAAAATCCTTCTTACAAATGAGAAAACTAGTAAAACATATATCAAAGAAGTCCGACAACGTTGAATTTCATGGGCTCCGCCTAAACCGGAAAAAAATCGAAACAGTTGGAATACAAGACCATTGGTTGTGCGGTTGAAGTATCTGTATGAGATAATGTTAGTAAAATGAGCGAGAAATCGAACGACTTAATTAACAGTAACGCTACTGATCGGAGAACAAGGAAAAAGGATGTAGAGCAAAAGTTATAAGAGATTGGGCGTGTTTAAAACCTTCTCGACGGCAGCGGCTGAAGCCTCAAGTTGACCGTTTCTCTCTTCTAATCTAGCCTGTAATATACCGATTTCCTCTTCCATGTTCTTGGCTTTCATCTCTGCTTCCTGTAATAAAATGTCCCGACAAAAGTTGTCCAACTAAACTAGGTGAATAAATGTGAACCCCACCAACAAAAAGATTCCAAAAGTAGAAATGATTAAATCAAGAGGAAGACAATAGACTATTTTAGTTGCAATCCAAAGAGAATGGCCACAGGAAATATCGTACTTGTCTTGTTAGGGTTTCTTTAGCATATGACTGCTCTTGGGATGCAAGGCGGCTCCTAACCTCCTTCAACTCCGCAGCTAATGAAACCACGTTGCGCCTAAAGCTCTGTTTTTTCTCATTCAAATCCTTTAACAATGGATCAATATCTCGAGCTGATATGGATGTCAACCCCAAAGATCGAGATGACGATGGATTCTCCGAAGATGGCATGGGAAATCGAAATTTTTGTTCCAAGGGAAATCGAAATTTTTGTTCCAGTAGTCTGCCACTAAGATAATGCGATCGTGAGCGTACATACACCGAATCAGTCCTATGACCCAGAGATCAACAGTTTACTGTCCTTGGAATGAAAGCGATTAAACTCCATCCCTGCATGTGAACCGGGTGGTTGAGCATTAAATTTCAATAGACCAGAAGGACAAATCAATGATTTAGTTGATTTTAAAAAAAATAACAGAAAGGAATTTTCAATTTTTCAAGGGGGAAGCGAATTTACAGCGTTCTTCATTACAAGATAGCACTGATTTGTTTGAAGGATCAAGTCCAAGAAAATACTAGGCTAATATTTCCTGGCGTACAATACACCAGCAGTCCACCTTTACCATTATTGAGAAAGACAGAAATGTAGTGTCTCGAGATGGGTCTATCTGTCAACGTCGAAAAATAAATAATAATGAAGCGGGTCAAGAGAAGGATCGGACTAATTAATGGGTTGATATATGTGAGCAAGCTTCAAGCGTGTTTGAACTAAACATTCAAACTCGGACCAGATTTCAAAATCCACTTAAGTGGATCAAAATCCAAAGACGAGAGATTTCGAGGAAGCTGATCCAGGGAAGCTTGAAAAGCAGTTCTCAGACAAACTAAAAGTCGTATAGTCATGCGACAATCAGAGAGCAGAGATTATCAATACCATTTGGTGAGCGGAACCAGAAGACGACCTTCGCGTTCGGACTTGGATCTTCGTCCCGACAAAAAGCTTAGAGCTCTGTGAGCTTGAGCTGAGACGATAACGGCGAAGAAGCAGGAAGGGACGGCGGTGAGAGGAGACAACGCGGATTAAGCAGGGAGGTTCGATCGGAAGAGAATATAGAAATCGAGAAGGAGAATCGGAAGCAAATAAGGCGTGACTTGGGGAAATTGGTATTAAATTATGAAGTTGCTGTAATAATCTGGTTGTCTTATTTGCAAGTTGAATGTGGGGGCTGATATGACAAGCAATAGGTGTGGAGAGAGGCTAGGGAAGATTCTTGGTTCGGATCAGAGGGCTTGGGAGAATAAGAGAATCGTGTGGTTTAAAATTTGAAAGGTTCGGAGTAGGCACGAGCCGGGGACAAAGTCCGAAGCAACAGCTGGTGTTTCATGGTTTTGAGTCTCGCCCACACGGCGCTATGCGCGGCAAATCCAAATTTTGGGCTGGGTCCATCCCTACTCAACACGTGTACGCACAGATTGAACGCTCATGTAACCATGGCAGCAGTTAGAAGCCATGCTGATGCGAGGAATTCTTGCATGCTCCAGGTCACCCACGCAATTGATGCTCTGACCAATAGAAATCTGCCATGGCAGTGGATTTGATCTCTTGCTACACCTGGAGCATTCGAGAATTTCTCTGTTGATGCCCGTACCTTACATAAATATTTCATCTGCTACCATGGATGAGTGAAGAGTCCCTGTTTCTTCAAGGTTACAGAGAAAATAGCAAAAGAGTATCAAAAAATTCCATAAATTTCGTCCTTTTGCAAAACGGTTCCTTGGACTCCAATAAAGTAGGAATCTCATAGACTCCGTTTGGATAGCCCGTTGTGAAAACGAACACAGATTCCAAGGTAGTTTATGTGAGAGGAAAAGTGTCTCGGTAAGCGCATCCGTTGGCAAAAATGGGTAAACAAACGGAGCTATATACAATTACATTATGCCCTCGTTCTCAGTCACTAAAGAGGAAATAGAAAAACCTTTCAGTTAATACGAGAAACACTTCCCTTACTTCAAACCCATTTTAAAAGTTGGACAAGTTTCAAATCGAGAAGCCGAAGAGTGATTTCAAATCCATTGCCCTAACATTCCTTCGCAATCACTGAGGAGACACTACACTGAGATCTGAAGAAGATGCCATCGCCATCACTGAGAGAGTGAGAAATCATCATGGCATGCAAATTGATTGATATGAAGCTTCGACGGGTGCGAAAAGATTTGGGGCTTAGAAATAGAACGTGGGTGAGAAATGGAGAGTATTAGGAGAAATTGATACATTCAGAGGGAGTTACTAGGTGAAAATTAACAGTATTTGGACGGTTGATCAAAATAAATTTGAATTTGGATGAAAGGGAGGAGCATCCGAACTCGAGTTGAAGAAGCAGGAGTTCGAGTCGAAGTGTGTTTAAAATTGTGAAAATCGAGTTTAGGCTTAAAAACTGTTACTCAAAAACTCGAGTTTTGACGGGTAATCACGTTGAGAATGAAAGTATGTAACTCGAGTTTGTTAAAGTAACTCGAGTTATCACGATAAAAAATATTACTTTAAACTCGAGTTTTAAGATGTTGCCTTCTAGATTTGTTTGTGCACTTGTCAATGATTGCCTTATGAAATTGTCAATAGTGATTTGTAGACTTGTCAATAGCTCTTGGATTTGTCAGCATGTAGAAACTCGAGTTTATTCTTAAAGCTCAAGTTTCTACCCTGTCTGTATTCGTCAAGTTGACAGGTCAAAGAGTCATTGACAGAATCCATAAGACACCATTAACATGTTCAGGAAGCAACATTTACAATGCCACGAGTCACCATTGACAAGTTCAGGTGCCACCACTAACAAATATATAAAACACCATTGACAAGTCAATGAGCTAACATTAACAAGTTTAAAGACAACAATTCACAAGTCTAGAGCCATCATTGACAAGTCCACATGCTACCATTGACAAGCAACAATTGACAAAAAGGCAACTACGAACAAGCCTACATGTCATAATTTATTAAGAAAAATATGCTGCAAATTAAAAAATCTTATATGCATGATGACTTCCCACAATATATATTACATTTTTTAATTTCTATGTTGAAACTGAGGCCCATAAAAAAAGTAGACTGACTGAATATATTTTACTCGACGACTGCAATACATTTTTCATGTTCAAAACGTTTCGCCGAAACGCACTGAGCAACTCACTGAACACACAGGAGATGCACACGGACAGGGATGACGTTGTCTGGCTTGAGAAACGGTGGCAGTAGTTGTCAGGCCTGGACTTGTTCGGGAAAATGTAATGGGAACCTAGCTATGGGTAGCTGAATTTATATAGCTGAAGTTAAAGGTAGACAATAAAACACGTCAATTTGCGTATTAAAATCAGAATATGTGGCTACGTTGATTGGAGAAAAATGGAGTAAGTGTCGAAAGCCTGATTTGAGTATGATTTTATGCTTGTTTGGGAACTCCATTGAAAAAATGGATTTTGCAGATTTTGAGGTATTTTAAGAATTTCGAGATGGTTTTACGGATTTCAAGATGGTTTTTATGAATTTCGAGATGGTTTTTACAGATTTCGAGATGGTTTTGTCTCGACTTACATGTACCGTTTGGAAAAATGGTTTTTAATTCCGGATCAAATTATCTCTGGTTTATGTAGTTTCTGACATAATATCAAGTTTCCCACCAAAAAAACTGCATTATTACAGTTCCCTGTATTTATGTCCGGAAACGATACAACCTGGCCAAGACTTTTTAAAAAATTAAAACATCGCTACACGCATGCTTTGCTAACGTGCGTGCCCGGCTGACTTCAGTGGGTACTGGGTACAGATTTTACAGCCACGGCCCTGCATGTAATATATTTACGAGCTCAACTGAGAAATTTACAATTTATCCTCCATTATCGGAGGACTTGTCACTACTACAAAAAGTATTTTTTACGCTCTATTTTTAATCCAATAGATACTTTTTATCGGGGGTGTAAATGTGAGGGGAGTAGAAAGTTAGGGCCTACGGTGCCCTATTTCAGGAGAGGCGTCATAGGTCTGACCTACGGCGCCCTTTTTTCCAATATAGGGCACGGTAGATCAGCCATACGGCGCCCACTAACACTATATACGCCGCCGTATGTTTTTTTTAAAAAAAAATTCTATTCTATTTTATTAACCCCACCTGATTCAACTTACAATTACATTTTATACACCAGATCAATTCCAGACATAATAAACACCTAGCAAGGTTATACGTGTATATCTACCTAAGCCAAGTCCTTGTTGCATCAAAACACAGAAGTCATTGTCATCACTTGTTCGTAACGCATTCATCCAACTACGATCCATTTATTAAACCCTAAGACATTGTATACATTCAAATTTAAAAAGACAAATCATAAAGTTATGAGGAGTTTCATATGAAATACGAAAACATGGTGGATGTATATGAAAAGTAAAAGGATATAATTTAAAAACATAAACTTTGGAAAA
>JANTPZ010142313.1:0-20937 GCA_025593235.1 Vachellia pachyceras
TGCAAAGCCAAGGAATAAAGACCACTGTGGCCTGGAGCTGGATTGAGATTGAGGATCAAATTTACAAGTTTGTTGTGAATGATAATTCACACCCTGATTCCTGCAAGATTTATGCCAAACTAGAGCAGATTATTCATCAGGCTGCCTTACTTGGCTATGTACAAGAGGAAGAGGCGATTGACACATACCCTTTATTTAGTACCGAAGCGAGTTTGGGAAATTCAACTTCTAAACATAGTGAGAAGTTGGCAATTGCCTTTGGGTTGATAAAAACACCCGCAGAATCATGTTTACGAATAATGAAGAATTTGAGGGTTTGTAGTGATTGCCATACGTTTATAAAATATATTTCTAAAGCATGTGATCGGGAAATTATTGTTAGGGATAGAGTCAGGTTTCATCACTTCAATAATGGATCGTGTTCATGTGGAGACTATTGGTGAAAATTCATATTTATCTTCATGGCTTCTTAATTATTTTATCCACACTTTTGACATGGTTTTATAATTACTGAGATGAGATGCTGAAACCCAGCTTTGCACGAGTCCTTATCCTTCCTCCTATTGATTATTTTCAGTGATTACTATGATAGAACCCGAGACCATTACAGACTCTAATTTTTCGCATTTCATTCTTGTTCAAAAAAGGTGACTGAAGTGTCTTATTATAAGAATAATTCATTCCCATGTTTAGCTTGTAAATTAGACGGACTCTGGGATTGGCTGAAGTGCTGTCTTAAAGTTCATCATCCTGGAAGAGGCTACTTTCTGACCACTATCCTCACTATAACTCAAAGGAGCATTCTTGGAGGTTGAACTTGCATCTCTGGAAAAATCCGCTAACAGTTTCATCCTCGGGAGCTTGGTTTCTTGCCTTTCAATCTGAGGGTCTTGTGATTTCAGAGCCAGCTTGTAACTATCAATATTCATTTGTGTTTCCTCTCTATATGCGTGAATGATAATATCACTAAATGTATATCAGTTTTGAAATGCAATTTACTTTATCTGCAAAATCAATTGGTTTGTGATTTCATTAGTGATTTCGTATTCCCTCCTTTCATGTTTCTCCTCTTATTCTGAAGTTTTAGCCATTTCCCCCATTATATTGCTACCTATTGCATCTGCCCCACCCACTTTAACATCTAAGCCAAATAGATAAAGTAATAATATGAAGAACAAACTTACAAACAGATAATGGAATTGATCTTGTTGGATTCTCATGTGAAAAGGGAATCTGATGGGACCTGGAGTATGTTTTATTAATGCCAAATAGGTTCTGGTGTATAGCTTAGTGGGAAATTGAGCAAAATAAGTAGGGATGGACTTCTGACTTTCGAGAGGTCAGGACTATTAACGTTTAGAGAGAGAGAGACGGCTAGAAGACAAATGATAACATGTATTGTATCGAACTGAAGTGTTTTATTTCTGGGTGATGAACTGAATTACACTGGTGCAAGGAGTAGACTATAAGTTTATGTATCTCTGTAAGCTCTCTGAAATTGGAGTTATGCCTTGGCTCCCCGAAATTTAACTCACCAATCTTTTCTTTTAAACCAAATAATGAAGTATTGCATTGAAAAGTACTAACTGAATCATGTTGGCTAACCAACCAAACTAGTCGGCATACCTACCTTATTTTTCGTTACAATGATGCCCAAAGCCCATGAAAACAAAAGGCTACACCTTGATAAGAATTTTTTTTTTTAATTTAAATGGGCAGTACTGAAGGATCAGCTTCTCTCCTTTGTTACTCCTCTCCACTGCCTGAAACGCCTTTTTTTCATGCAAAATTAACTCGTTTGCCCGTTTAGATTAGCATGTGAAAGTCACTTTTATAATGTAATTTACAGTTTACGAAGTAAATATATATATAATGTGTTTTATCTTAATTTACATGAATATGCATTCATGTGATGGCATTGGCAGGAGTGAAGGTCAAGGATGATAACTTCTTCGCAATGGTTTAAATTTGTTAAATTTTTTTTGGCTAAGATGGTATTTAAAAATTAAACACTACTCATGAGAAACAAGATTTTACTTTAAAAACTCTGTAAATTTCGAGAAACCCGATAAAATAATTTGCACTCAATAACCCAAATAGAAAAAAGCCGGGATAGTATCCCGATTTTATTATATTCAAAAACGCAAATTTTGCTCTTCAAATAAATTTTTTTAGTTAGGACAATGTTGGAATAGTATTTCAAAAAAAAAAAAACAGTAATCATGAGAATTAAGCTTTGACCTTAAAATCTCATCACAGATTTTGAGAGAGTCAATAATATATTCTATACTCAAAAATAGCAATTCTTTGGTAACAATAATGTGCTTGTTTGGAAACACCGTTTCCCAAACGGTGCATGTAAGCCGAGACAAAACCATATCGAAATCTGTAGAAACTATCTCGAAATTCATTAAAACCATCTCGAAATTCATAAAACCATCTTGAAATCCGCAAAATACTTCAAAATCTGTAAACTCATTTCTCCCAACGGACTTCCCAAACACACACAATGACAAATTCGATGTGTGTGTTTGGGAAGTCCGTTGGAAGAAATGAGTTTACAGATTTTGAGGTATTTTGCGGATTTCAAGGTGATTTTATGGATTTCGAGATGGTTTTAATGAATTTCGAGATGATTTTTACAAATTTCGAGATTGTTTTGTTTCGGTTTACGTGCACCGTTTGAGAAACGGTGTTCCCAAACAATCACGTAAACATCGATCACATAAATCCCATGACTTATTGTATTCTATTAAATACAAATTTTTTGGATTAGATTAAAAAATTAAAAGATCCCTCCTGTAAGTGTGTACGCGTGGATTCTTCCTTTACTCCTTTTCACCATATCAATAACAGCAAAACTTTCTATCTAGGTAAAAAAAAAAAAAATTCTCGGTCAGAAAGAGATTTTACCCCAGGAAAAAAATATAATTTTCTCGTGAATGGTATTTTGGTTTTCTAAAATAAAGCTTCTTCTATATTTTTTTGGAAATTTACCTTAAATAGAGGAATTAATAAACTAAAGGTCATAAAGATTGGCAAAATTACTATCAGGTCCCAACAATAACTGGTCTGACTATCATTAACAACATCACCAGCCGTTAATAACAATCAGACCAGTTACAGTTGGGATCTGATGGTAATTTTGTCAATCTTTAGGATATTTTGCTCATTAATTGGGTTATTTGGATATGATGGTAAATTCCCTTTTTTTTAAAGCATCCTTGGCACTAAATAGGACACCATGAAGGAGTGAGAGCCTAGTTCCTTGACAAACTTCAAACACGAATAATGAGCTTTAAAGGAACAACATGAGCATAAAGTGGGGGTAACTAAAATGATGATGTTGAGATGAATGTATGATTATACTATAATGGATATGATTCATAATAATCAAATTCGTAGACGAATTAGAATGACATCTATTGAAGAGAAAAATGGTAGAAAACCGTTTGAGGTTTTTTTGGACATTTTCTAAGAATGCTATTGGAGGCATTGGTAAAGAGAGTGGATCATAGATTCATAGTATGAAATCCTCTGCAAAGAGGTAGAGGAAAACTAAAACACACTGTCAAAAAAGTTATAGAAAAAGATATTTTAGTTAATAATATATTTAGGAATCTGTTCTACAATAGAATACAATGCATCTGTAATCCATGTAGTCAACCCTACCTAGTGGGATTGAGCTTTGTCGTTGTTGTTGTTGTTGTATAGATCCTCAGAAGAATCACATTTTTAAAAGCTAGCTATTGAACTTTGAAAATCTAAAGTTGTTCAAGGTTCCCCATTCACATTCAAAGTAACTTTGGGGATGTGGGACTCGTGACAAAAACACTGTTATGGATATTACAAGAATGCAGAAATGGCCGGGGACTAGAGGCTGCCACTTTGGCAACATGAGATGTGTACTTTGCTATTGATATTACAAGATGCAAGGGACCATCTGGATTCCCCAAACAAAACAGACAACGATCTTGCTGGGTCAAAATCCACTTTGCACAATCATGATGATTGTTTCGGCTCTTTTTTTTTTTTGCTGATGCGTATAGCAATGTCAGAAATTGAAGAAGGGCTGATAATATTCATATTTATGCTTCTAAAATATAGAGAACATGAGATAAAACATTTATTGAACATATTCAATCATGCTAAATCTCAAGAGCAACTTTAAGAATTCCCAAAAAGTAGGGAGGGAACCAAACCTGCTGCATGAAGTTCCTCGAGTTGTTGTACGGATTACGTCATAATGATTCCACTGATGATGCTTTGTGGTCATACTCTGAGCTTGTTGATGCTTTCCCTTTAAACGTAGCTGCAAATTGGTTTTCACTCATCCCATCCTTTTCGGAAATCTCTCATCAGGTAACCAAAAAATAGAGGGGGACCTTGGCATTTGAACTTGATCTACTGACTGATTTGTTTTCCAAGATCTTCTAGCATACAAACTCAAGCTGTTTCCAAGCCATCTTGAGTTTGAAGGGGTGTTAAGGTTACATTATTGATATTATCTGATTATGATTTGAGATTGTATCGTACCTTATATTCAATATATCTTAGGAGAACAAATATGAGATATGATTATATTATATTTGATTAGATTTTTATGGTTTGCCTATATGAAGACTTTTTTGTACCCTCATTTATCAAGCTGAATATTACTCTTTCGTTGAATTTCTCACAGCAATGAAGGAAAAAAAAAATTACAGAGAACTCCACCATGGAATGTTACCTTTAGCTCATTAAAAGCAGTTGCACTGCTTACGATAATTTGTTGAAGAGCTCCATGGAAGTCTTTTTTGATCTTATTGGAAACATGGCCTGGTGCAGAAACCTCAGCTTGAGCTTTTCGTTTAGTCCAAAAGTATAAAGAATCTTGAATTTTAGGTGCCTTCATCATTCTACTCAAAAAGATTATGTGATGCGATGGAGATAAAGGATAACAGAAGGGGAAGTGCGATAGAGAGAGCTGGGGGGAAATATCAGTTTTATTGAATTAAAATGAGATGTCCAGAGGGATATTTATAACCTCAACTTCGAGGAACCCCGTGAATTAAATGTAAAAATCTTAAAATTAAATGCAAGTACACTTAATAACAAAATATGACAATCTATTATAAATATGTTCTTATAATATGTTACAAATAGACATCTAATTCTTGGCATCTAATTAAAAATTTCGGGAACGTTGTTGTTAAGGTGCATCAGAATCAATTAATATATTAAAATATTATAAATCCATCTATCTATTAGTCTATACATATAAACACGTATATATAAAGAGAGCTCACTAAGTTCTATATACTTATATCATGTAGACGCATATGTTACAAAAAAAAATGCCTTCTATAATTATTATAATTATAATTGTGATCCAGGTCTTAGTAGTTGCTTCGCAGTAGAAATTAAGGAGGAATCACAGTTACATCCTAATAATCCGAACTTATCAGATATTATATCATTTAATTCAAATTTAATTGTCGTTTTCCCATAAATTAAATGGCAGAAGTGTTAACATTGGACAAGTTATTGACTAGTCTCTTTATGCTATTGTTGACATTCTGATTTTTCAGAGGCACAACAAAAATCAACAGATTTAAAAATCCTTCTGTCTCTCATCCCAAAACAAGGAGTACAATAAACATCACTCACAACTTTAAAAATCAAGGTAAATAGACTGCAAAATTTTAAAAGAGGCACGTATATAAGATAAGCTGAATGAACTGGTAACATGCGCAGGCTGTTATTTCTAATTATTAGTCTAATTTTGATGTGGGTACAAATCCCAGTTTCAAACTCTCCTACCATAACTAAAACAAAATCAATTCATCTCTATCGACTATCACCAATTTCTGTGTTTTTAAACAGCCCTGAAATAATACGAACAACAAATCGCTTTCTCTCACACAATCTATAAAAGAAAACAAAAAAGCTGCAGTTAAGTATTTTTTTTTTTACAAATATCTACATGTCAAAATAAGTTAGAAGTAACACTATAGGATAGGCCTAGTTACTCTTCATGAAGCTGCTTTGTCCAGTCATAGGGTCCCCACTCTTTTAAGAAGCTGGCAACTGCTTGTTTCTGCACGTCTGCCGCCTCATAACGGCGGCGCCGGTACATGTCTTCCTCAGCCAGATGCAGCATTCCTCTGATGACATTAAGGCCAAGGTGGGGATTGAACTGCTTCTCATCGTCAATAACATGGACAAAACCCTTGTTCAATCCAAACTCAACATGGAAGTAAGGGAAATGCTTGGGGATAGAATTCCTCAATCCCTTTTGACTTGTATCTATGAGCTTCTTTGCGTTGTGCTGGCTCCATTCATCTTCAGCTTCATCAATTGCCTGTGATGACATCAAAATATAGCAAGTACAAAATGAATTCGCATGAGTAAATTTTGTGAGCATTGAAATACGGCTGTTTTAGAAGTGCCGTTTCTCCGGAAAAAAATTACATCTTGTTTTATTTCATGAAACAGTAAATACAATTCAATGTCAGTGGTAGAAACATTTTTTTTTACCAGCAAAAGGTACGAACTAAATGCAGCAGAGACATTTAGCAGAAAACAATAAAATAATAATCTCATTCTCAAGCACAATCCAAAAACAAAATATATCATCACAGCACATAGAAATATAAAAATCAAGATTCTACCAGTATTAAAGGGCTTTTGATCACAGATAGCAGTATCACCCACTTCTAACACCAAATACCACGAAAATAAAGAAACTATAATGGAATAACACTATTTGCACTCTCAATGTGAAATGGTCAGCAAAGTGGAGCGTAAATCATCAGTATAATAATAATAATATATGATACTAGACAAAGATGTTTGATATCTAACCTTCTTAAAGTACAAGGGAGCCTCTTTGGCAACATCTTGGGGTAAAGGTATGCATTCAATCATGCAATGACGGCGTTGCTGTGCTAATCCCATAACCGTTTCAAGAAAAACCACCTCCTTCTCTTGCTTTGCAAACATCATAATGAGGCATTTCTTGAAGTTCCGAATTTCAGTCCACACATTGTCATCCACAGTTCTGGTAGCTGATTCATGCTGTAAAGTAGCAGGCAGCAGATAAATGAAAAATTTTAGAGTTGAAAGGTAAAAAATAATATTAATAGTAAATATAGATTTGGTGCCTTCTTGTAAAGAACCACAGCTCAAAACTGTGTTCATCATATTTCAGTTAATGTCACATATATGATAGCCAAAAGAAGATTTAACAGCAAATTTATACTTACATGTTGCTTTCAATTTTAGACAAGCAGTAGTACTACATAAAATCATGACAGCCTTAGGCAAATGCCAAATAATTTATAGTCCATGTGACCAAAATCTTGTTAAGATAGTTCAAAACTTTAAGCATGACCGTCTTGCTTCAGATGCCTTATTCATATAATTTTTTCATCATACATAAATGCAAAAAGTCATTATTGAAGTATTAAGACATTCGCAGCTTATTAAAAAGTATTATGACATTCAATCATACTTTAGGCAATTGTTTCTATAAAGAAGCTCGTGATGCTTTAGGTTGGTTTGAACAACAATGAGATACTGACAATAAAAGTAAGCTCACCTGAACAGGTAAAATGCAACAATGGCCAGGCACCACCGGCTGCCAATTTGGCAACATCAGATATGTGTAATTTGCTATTGAAACCACAAGATGCATGGGACGATTTGGATTTTCTAAACAAAAGAGGCAACGCTCTTGCTGGGTCAGAATCCGCTTTGCATGAGTGTTCTTTTGGGCCATCTTATGACCATCACTGTCTCTCTTCTTTCGGCTCTTTTTGCTTTCACCATCTTCAAAGTCATACTCATCATCTGCTCGACTAGAAATTTTAAACTGCTTGTTCTGCATAATCTTGCGAGCAAGATGCATATCCCCATCATCCTCGCCTTGTTTCTGCTGAAAGGATATGCTCTGCTTGGCATATCTTATAGAGAATGGGAAGAGTCAACATAGCAATTTTAAGAATGGCAGCAATTGACAATAAACAAAGAGCTACAATGCAAACAAGAACAAGCATGTAAGCAATTTTTAGTAACTTAAATAGAAGATAGCAGGAAGAATAAATAAATGAAAACAAACTTATATAAGAAAAATTAGCATATGATCTGGAACTATTTAAGAAAGTGCACCTCAGTCACAAGGCACATCAGAACTGGCTAAAGTAAACATATTCAGAGTTAAGGGAATTAAAAGATAGAGATGGACCCAGAAAAAAGATATTACTAAATTTCCAAAAACAGGGAAATACCTGCTTGAACTTCCGTCAGTTCTGGGCCTGATTACGTGATCCTGATTGCCCTGCTTTTTGGTCATACTCTTAGCCTCTTGCTGCCCAAGAATAAGACAAAAGAAAACCAGAAAGAGTAGTCAAATATTAAAATTACCATTGAACCTAAAGGACATGTTGCAGATGACATCATGACAATAGAAATTCCAAGATAGACAAAAAAATAGTGAACAGTGAAACGAAACAAATTAATGAATTAACTAGAATTAAAGCCAATGCAGAACACATGCACCCTACAAACTAAATAGAAAGAGTGCACCAGAAGTAAGAAAGTATAGAGCTTAAACAGCAATATAAACAATGTATAGATTAGAGGGAACATTTTCTCATCTTACCAATAATTTCTCAGCTTCTTCATACTTTCCCTTTAAAAGTAGCTGCATGGCCTTAGCTGCCAACTGGTTTGCACTCATCCCATCCTTAAATTTTTAGTATAAAAGAAATATTATCAGAGAGCAGAAAGAAGGATAGCAAAAAAAAAAAAAAAGGGAACAAGATATTGACCTTAGCAAAGACAGAAGAAGCAAAAACAACTAACAGACCAAGCCTAGACATCAATAAATTTTTTTTTTTAAAAAAAAAAGATACAGTTACTCCATCCCCTTTGAATGTCTATTAAAAGGACATCCTTGATTTTGTTTGTAAAAAAGGACATCCTTGAACATAACATGATCTGAAAACTAAAACAAAATGCCATACATTGTGATCCTGTCCTTAATTAGATCCAAGGGCCTGGTAACAATCAATGAATAAAAAAAATATTAATTTCCTCGTCACTACTACACAAGAATCTATCATCTCTGAAAAATTCTCTAACTTGACAAAAATTCAAAATATTGTCAGAAACCAAGACAACCCATCATTGCCTAACACAAATGTAAAGAGAACTTCCCAAACTCACAATAGATGCACAAAAAACATAAACCTCATTCCAGCTAAGGGATATAATATTAAAGATGTTTAATGCTCCATCATAGTAACGCCATTACATTCATAAGCATTCATCAAACCAATAATAAACTTCAGGGTTACAAGTAAGAGAGTTGCGTAAAGTGAATCCAAGAAAGAATGTTATTTTTTATTACCCCAAGGCTTGGTGTATGTGGATCTTGCTCTTTAATATTTGCACTTATCTGGGCAGGTCTGTCAGCATCTGATGAAGACCTTTCCACCTTGATACTTCCATGAATATGTCCATCAAAATCATTTTTCTTCTCAGAAACAAACTCATCCATAAAGCTACCATCATTTGCAAACTTGTTTAGGCTAGATGCTGCTGCAGAAATAATCCTAGCATCCTGAACTGCAACAGCTTGACTTTTACGCTTACCCCAGGATAGAGAATCTTGAATTTTAGGAGCCCTCATTTCACGGTGCCGGACAGATACATCCTTTAAGTAATCCTGCCAGAATTTTATCAATCAAATTCAGTAAACCTCTAAAAGAATTGACAAGTGAGTTCCATAAAATATAATGTTAATTAATCAGTAAACTGCAAATTCATTCCATTAAAGATAAAAAAATTAACAAAAAATATGGCAACAGTAATTTTTCTCAATGACATCCAACTTACCCTTTTAGGTTCCTTTCCATGATTATCTGAATCTAGTGATTCTTCTTCAGTCAGCCCTCTCCTCCTGCTTTTTATGGCGCGCAAATGAGAATGAGATGGGGCTGCTGCATGAGATGCCAAAGATGTAGTCAAATCACCAAGTGAACCCCATCTTTCTTCCACAACCTATATTTGTCCAAATACAGAAAAGTAATTAGGATTTAGGAGCAAAAATCTCAAAGATGGACTCAAAGCATATCTGAGATGTAGCACATAATACCTCATTTAGCCTTCGTCCCTCTCGAGCTGCTTGCTCTTGTGCCCGTTTCAATGCTTTAAGCCTCCAACTGGCTCCACCATCCCCAACAAGGGAAGAAGATAAGAGTTTGTCTGCGCCACCTTTAACCCCATCACTATCTTCTGGATAACCACTTCCATTATCTCTCAGATATGGGTTCAATTCCTTGGGATTCACAATCTTTGTCTGAAGGGGGGAAAGTGTATAGTCAGCAAACATTGTCTACTTTGTATCGAAATAAAAAGATGCAAACACCGTCTACTATATGAGTTAAAAGATTTAAGACAGATATCAAAATAAAGGCACATTTCAGACTGATAGAAAGTGGAAATGAATTCTACTTGGAGCATCAACAATGGAAAATAAAACACTGATTCACCCCAAAATCACTTGAGCCAACAACATATGTGACATGGTAATAAACAGGCCACTTAGATTGTAGAGAAGCAGAAGAATTATTAATTTCCAATAAGATATTGTTAGAACCCTAATTGTTGGTCAAACTTACACAAGGAAGCAGAGGACTTTGCAGGCATATGGAAAGAATGCTTTATGAGATTCCAAAGTTGACTGTTATTTCCTACTATTTTGGAGATAAGGATCATTTATAGAGTATGCCATATGCTTTAGGTTTGTCTGCTCTAACATGTATTTTGAAAGATGTGTCATGTGCTTTTTGGGCTAATTAAGTTGTGACCTCTGGCAGGGGGGTGGGCCATATTTTTTGTATTAGAGTGTTGAGAGGAGGGTGCTGGTTTTCCAGATCCTTCGGGCTATGAAAGTGTTTTCACAATGGCTATGGGAGTTATCTCGCCGATTGAGGCTGTGCCTGTGGGAGTGATCTCAGAGTGTGTTTTGATTATTAATATTAATTTTTCTTGCTGTTCTCGCTAATTGTTTAATTGGGTCACAACAGATATCAATGGTCCAAACCTTTGCCTACATGAAGAATATCATTGGACAATAAAAAATTATGCAAAATCAGGTTAAAGGTCCTAGAAGTACAGTAAAAAATGATGAAGAGCCAATAAGATATCAACGTTCTATTGCATGCACTATCCTTTCTATTGTTACAATTGCATCGGATACATCAGTGTTTTAAGGACTGAAAAGAGTAAAATTTTCTCCAACTAAGACATACCTCCTCAACTGCAGGTTCCTCTGCTAATTCTTTTATTGGTTCTGCAGGCCTCTTATTTTCAGACCGAAGCATCCACTCTAATCCCATTTCTTTTCTTGCAATTTCCTTCTCATTTTCCCTTTTTATCTTCTTCTTTTCACTTCCATCTCTTCTCTGGGTCTTTCTAAGCTTTGTTCGTCCATCCGAAACGATATCACTATCATCAGAAGTTGATGAAGAACCATCTTCAGATGTATATTCTTTTTTACCAGTCCTTGATCTTAATTTTCTTTTTGACCTTTCTCCAGAGTCATCTGACCAATTATCATCAGTTTTCTTCTGTGTCCTCTTACGCTTCTTTCTATCTGGTGAACTTTCACTTTCAGTTGTGTCCGATAAAGAATGTTCTTCAGACGAATACCACTTCTTCCCAGAACCCCTTTTGATCTTTTCAAGACTATTATCATCTGAAGAGCCATATCTAGAGCTCTTCCTTTTACTCTTGCTCTTTTTCTTTCTAGAGTCAGAATTGTTCCTCTCTTTCAACGAAGAGTCCAAGTTCTCATCCTGTATAATAATGTAGGTTTTCAGTTCAGGCATGCTTCTCATCATACACAAAATAAATACACACACACACACACAAACATCTTATCATGGCAGAAATGTGCCTACCTTATTGATCTGATCACGCGGAATGAATTTTAGCCCAGAAAACATTCTCTAATTAGATAGAGTACACCAATGCCTGTACAATAACAGTTTCTTGTATTATTTTACCAAAAAAAAATTGTGTACCATGAAGTGTCAGCATGACATTCCAAATGAGAATACACTATGAAGCATGGACAGGAACATGCATCTATAAAATATGAACTTGTAAATTAACACAGGTAATGCATATTTCAGAAACATTGTTTAGACTTTAGATAGAATGCAAACAAAGCAAAAAAAATTCAACTTTACACTGAAAAAGGGAAAAAATAGAACACCCCACACGTTGCCGAAGGAATAATAAAAGTAAAAGTTTGACTTAAAGAGCAACTGCTCCAATAAATGAATACATGGAATCATAAAAGTAAACTTACAAGAACAGAAAGATTTCGAATTCTGGGGCAGAGCACAGGAAAAGGCCCACGGTAAGAATTCCACTCCCAATTCTCGGAACTCGGTTCCAATTTACCAAACGGTTAGAGCCGCGATTTCTATGAGATCCAATTTGAAGCGAGCCGAATGCAATTGATGGACCTTGCTCAGATTGGCGCGTCCAGCTGAAGATTATAGGATTTTGGGGTGAGATGTCGGAATTTATAATTTGGGGCGGGCAGTGATTTATTGTCGATGGATGCTCAAGTCTCCAGACGTAGCATGGGAATTTAGCGGAGGGTGAGGGATTTTCCCACAAAAATACATTAATGGGTACTGGGTAAAAATAATCTGCAATTTTTGTAAGTGGGTACACAGAAGTTATTCAGTTACTAAAGAGTCATTTTAGATTTAAAATTTTAAAATAGTGTATTTTCATTTTATCGTTAAAAATTTTAATGTTAACCGTCAAAATTGATTAACTTTTTCATTAAGAGGGTGATAATGTTCCATTTTAAAACTTCTAAGTCTAAAATGACTCATCATGATCAGTGTTCATTCATGAAAAATTTCAAATTATTTTTTCACCTTTAGTTGCTTTATAATTGCAATTGCCCTTTGTCTAAATATGCATAGTCAAAGAAATAACTCTTTTTAGGGTTAAAAAATATCTTAAGCATATTTTTTATGAAAGAAACCTATTTACTATATTTTCAAAAAAATTATCATAATTCCTGAAACTGACGTATTTTTACTTTAATTTTATGTGTTTGTTTGGGAATTTCTTATTCCTAACTGTATAGGCAAATCAGAACAAAAACTTCTCAAAATTTGTAAAAAAATTTTGAAAATTATAAAAACCATTTCAAAATCCATAAAATCATCTTGAAATCCGTAACTCCTTTCTCCTAATGGATTTCCCGAACATACACATACTTGTACTTTTTTACTGTAATCATTTACTTGTATATTCTTGTTGATTAAATAATTATTTTATATTTGCTGTGTTATGATTTATTTTTAATTAATCATCAAATATATATTTTTTTTCTTTATTTTTGATAAAGATATTTTTTGTTTCTATTACGACATGCTTTGTGATTTGTTTAGTTTATTTGTAAATTGCATTTGTGTAAATAGCATTGTTCTTTTTCATGGTTAAGCACGGTCAAACAAACAATTCTTGAAAAAAAAAATATATCGTAAGAATATATTTGGTAAAGGAGAGATTTTGATATTTTAAAGATATTTTTCTGGAATTTTCCCAAAATAAAAAAGGCACGTAGAATTAATCTTTAATGTTTTACTTTATTATAAAACTCATATATCCTTTTGAGCGTTACCCTATTTTATTTTAATGATCCAAAATTATACTCCTTTAATTTTAAATATATGATATTGTTTACAGTGACATATTTTATAATATAAATTGCAAGGTTTTATATTTAACTTTATTATAAAACATATATACCTTTGTGAGCACTTATTAATTTCTAACTATTTTAATTATACAAAATTATTCTCCCTCCCTTTTAAATACAAGACATCTTGTTTAAAAGTGAAGAGGCATCACATTAACTTTAAAATTTCTTGTATGTTTTTCTTTCGCTTTCTTTCCTCATCATCCAACAAGTTTTGTTTTTTTAAGAAGTCTTTCTTTTCCTGTGGATGTACAATTTATTTGTACCGAAGCTATAAACCCCATGCATGTGTATAATATGCAGCAACCACGAGTCGAGATTATTGAAATTTAGTTGAGATTCTAATCTTAAAAACAGAAGACAAAAAGTATTTAATCTTGCAGGGATATGGTGTAAATTTGGTTAGAGAAAAATGCTCGTCATAGAAGCAAAATCTCGCACTTTTATCTACATTTGACTCACTTCTGGTTTTATTCTCTAACATGATAATAAGATTATAAAGAGAGTCTTGACAGGTAGATTCTCAAAGAACTGAATAAAACCAGGCAAGCCCGTAGCTTCTATCATTTGATCACAGATTAGCATTGAATCTCACAAGTGGTGTAAACTGCTGGAGCTCTGTGCTGTGTTCTGTGTAGAAAGAAAGATTCTGGCTTTTCAGAACCAGGCTCACAGAATCACAATCATCTTCCATTCTTGCAGCATAAAAAGTAATCATTCCCTTCCATTGGCAGCAATCACACAAACTGCTAAAACGTTGATTTTACTCGGCCTCGGCTGTAGGACTAGCTGTTTCCGACAGCGATAGCCTAAGGAACATGTATAAAGCGGGGCCTAGAAATGGTACCAGCGACACAGGAAGAAGCCAAGAACCTTTGTCAACCCTGCAGATTGAACCTAGCATTAATGCTTATGCTTGACAAACCAAACCGTCTACATGAGTATTTCTTCTGTTCTTGAATATAATAAAAACTGGATAACTAATTTGTGGATATTAAAAAAAAAATTTTAGATATATGTAACACATGTTTATTGTTTTCTCTAAAATACCTTTTTAATTATATGCATTTGAAATACCCCTTGATGGAGACCGCTTAATATGTGCAATCAATAAAAATAGTTTGAGGAAAGTTATAAATTTATAAGACAAAGTGGATTGAGATCTAAGACTAAAGTAAACCCTTTGTCTAGAACTTATATGTAGGACCGGAGGTAGTGCCATCTTGGTAAGTAAAAGTAAAAATATGCAAAGGACAGAGCAACATACCATTTCCGAGCAGTCATATCATTGTAAACCCAAAATGGCGCAAATGAAGAGAGCAGAATGAAATCAATGGACATGACATGGATCTGCAACAAGAAATCCCAGTGTTACTAGTTTCACACCCAACAGATATTGTGTAGTTCCAAAAATAAAAGCGATATATAAATGAAAATGAAGAGAAAATTTTTCAAATGAAAATATACTGATTTTGAACTGTGTTTAGTTTAACCATAACTTTGGCATACCATGACCAGGTCCTAAAAAACTAGTTATTATCGATCAAACTGCATTATTTTTAAAATTAATCAAAGATACAAGCATTGGAAGTCCATATGGAAGCAGGTCATCTAATTAATATGAATGATCCATAGAGTTTAATGGTGATTTATGGAAATAATTAGTTGTAGGGAAGCTAATTCCAGTTGACAGAAAAAGGACATGAACTTACAAATTTGCTTCCCCTGAAGTACTGATAAAATTCTTTCCAGATTGGCTCACCAGATAAACCTGCATATGTGATGATGGCTAGCCCTGCAGCAAGTAATATCTGAAGTGCAATTGAGTTAAGTCACATACTCAATAACAAAAAATTTAAGACTTTAAAATGATGATGCTGTATAGCTTGTGAATCCTTCAACTATAAGTTGAAATCACAACTGCAACAGAAGACTATTGGTGAACAAGGGTATGCCGGTCATGCCTCTGGGCATTCAGAGTTAAACTACTCAAGCCAGCGTGATTTGTTTGGTTCAACAAAGGCAATTGATTAGTTGCATTCACAATTGTTGAATATTTTTCACATGGTCAGTAGATTACCTGAGAATTTTTGTTTAGGACATACAATTATAATTGTTATAGCATACAGCATGAAATTTGTGACCATAGTTATGGCATTTGACGTTCATTTCCCATTTTAGTATGCCTATAGAAGTAAGAGAAACTGATATTATGATTAGTTTAGGGAGACCAATTTATACCGGGGAATGTTAACATCATCTCTAGCCATAAGCCATGTAGAGGTTAACAAATTAGATTGCAAGCTCAAGTGAAAATTTGCACTCACCCCAGCAGTTACTTTTGATTCCAGAACATTCAATGGCAAGGTTCTAAGCTCACTTTCTTCAACAGGAGGTGGTGGTGGTTTCCAAAGTACAAAATAAGGAAGAAGAGCATATGCACCACCAAAACATGAAAGTACTAGGAAGGGCCAAACAGGAATACTGCTTTTTGAGCTGCAAAATAACAACAAATCGAAGATCTTAAATCAGCTCCAGAATTGTTGAACAGGATAGGCAAGATATGAAATAAAAGATTTATCACTCTTCAGATGGAATTGCTACATTAAAATATCTCTTGTTGCAGTGGCACTGCTGCTTATGGGTAGCATACAAAACTCATTATAAATGTAAACAGAGAAAATCTTGTTGAATTCCCCTTAACCTTATATAGGAAGTGGAGTAAGAATGGTCCTGTTTGGCAACACTTTTGAAAAGTCCAAAAGCCCGTTTAACAGTGTTTTTCCACAAAACGAGATAATCTCCTTCACATATTTACCTCGGCTTACATAAAAGCATTTCTCCACCAAGTTTCTAAACGGGCCCTATGGAGTTGAAACCATTGGTGGTTGCCAGTGTACTATTTTTGCCAATAAAGTAAACAGAGCAATGAGCAGAAAGGGAAAAAACCCATCATTTGAAAAGGGATTCAACAATTGAATCAGACAAAGCATATATACCATCCATTTATATAATAATTTTAACCAGAGCACAAGAACATGGATGCATGATACTGAAACATCATCAGTTACAGAAAGAAATAGATTTACCTTCTTCCCGTAGGAAGCAGCATCATGCTATACACCAAGGGCCACAAGCCCATTACGTACCACAATGATACAATCACTTCATTCATTCTAAAACCATCATCTCCTATCAAGTTCAGGAGCTTTTTCAAGAAGTACATATCCAATGTCTGGGGGAAAATGATAAACATAAGTTTGAGATATAAAAATTCAAAATTTGACAAACATGAGGAATTTGAAATCAAACAAACAATAGAATACCACCTTAACCAATGGTCTCTAGATTTTCACCTTAAGAATATATAATGGGTAACAAAGAATTGGTATTCGAAATACACGCATTGACGACATAGGAAATTTCTAGATTTTCAGCCAACATGTAATTGTACAAAACACTTGGGTAATTGCAAGTAACAGACATAAATTACAGTTAAATTTACCGGGGTCTGGTTTGGAGAGAGAAAGGAAACATAGTAAATGAGTCCACCCCACAAGACGAAAAGCAAAATGGATGTAGTCCAGTCCCTTCCTTCCCCGCCATTTCCATTCCCGCCAAGCTCACTTTCTCCCTTCAATTCAGGATCTTCTAAATTCTGACGGTTCAAGGAACTGTGGCAGACTAAGACACGACTCTTGCTTTGAAACGAAGATAGCGAGGTTCTAACATCAAGAGGTTTGAATACACTAAGCGATGCTGCAATTGATTTAGATGGAAGAATTCTGAGCTGAGGATTGTGTGTTTGAAGTGGAATTTTCAATTTTGGTTTGTTGAGATCGACAGATGGTAAATTGAAGAAGTTGCAGGAGATGAGATTGGCTTTAGCTGTCATAGTTGTAAACTTAGATTGTCTTCTGGTTCAAGAGAGGCCCTCCACTTGCTGTTCAAACGCTGCAATGTCCTGCAACTGTCATTCTGGTAAGGAAGTTGGGTGCAAAGATTGGGAGAGACTGAAGATTGAAGATTGGGAGGAGACGCTCAGGAAGACTCGGTGAAGGAGACCCGACCGACCAAAGGCACAACTGATGGCTGCAGAGTGGAAGTGGATTAGGCTTCTTAGCCGATTAGCATCCAACCATCAGACAAACGCACCGCATTATGAAACTTTTTTTTTAATGGAAAATGAAAACTCTCGTTAAAATCTATGTCATTTATAACTAAACCAGCTATATGAATCTGGGGTTAGTTCAGTGGTAGCGGGCTGATCCAATCTTAACCAATGTCAGTGGTTCGAATCTTACCTTGAGCATGCAGCTCCTTAATAACCAAATCCAACTATCACATTCAAAAAGATGCCGGGCAATAACAGTTGGGATTAGTCACTGCTACCGGAGTAGATACTCATGGTTAATCACCTAAAAAAATAAACAAGCTATATGAATTAACCAGGAACAACTGACAACTATAGCCATTGGTTCCTTTTCTTGATGAACAAGGTCAAATTAGTGATTGTATATTTAGATTTAATCATAGCCATAGGACTTCAGGCATATTTGATGATCTTATAAGATTTTACCATGAAAATCTCTTTTATGAAGTACAAAACTCTTTCATTTACGCACTAAAAAAGGTTCTTTCATCAACAACCACCTCTAAAATTGAGAGGTGATTTTTTATGAAAGATATTCAAAACATTATCTAATTCATGATCTTTCCGGGCTAAACCATTAGCAATGTTGTTAGATTCTCTATATATGAAATTAACATGAATATTCCAATTCATATGGATCATATACTGCCTTGATGATGTCTTGGTAAGGATAGTTGTTCCGTACACCTTTTTTATCAAGCTAATAGCTTCTGCATAATCACCGAATACTTTGAAATTCATTAAGGGCTTGTTTGGCAACCAATTCTAGAATTTAGGTTTGGTTTCAAAACCTATGTTTTACCTCAAAACCGAGGTTTTGTCCAAGCAAAAAAATTTGGGAAATTTATTGGGAGGTCCCACATAAGGAACTTATTTAATGAATGGTCCCAATTTTGAAAATATTTATCACAAGGTCCCATTGACAACTGATGTCTTATGGTTTTGTCCAAGCAAAAAAATTTGGGAAATTTATTGGAAGGTCCCACATAAGGAACTTATTTAATGAATGATCCCAATTTTGAAAATATTTATCAAAAGGTCCCATTGACAACACACCTTATGTTGTTAATGGGACCTTTTGATAAATATTTTCAAAATTGGGACAATTCATTAAATAAGTTCCTTATGTGGGACATCCCAATAAATTTTCCAAAATTTTTTTCTCAAAAGCTATTTTGGTTATAAAACTTCAGTTTAAAACCTAGATTTTCTTTTCCTACTTTTTCCTCTTTCCTATTTTTTCTTTCTTTCTCTTTCCTACTTTCCTCTTTCCTACCCACTTTTTTGCCTCGGAATCCGTAAAAGCTAATAACTTCTCAAACATAAATAACTTTTTTCTCAAACATAAATCACTTTTCAAAACCTAGGTTTTGTTTTGAAATCTGTAAAAGCTATTTTCTAAAATCTATTCTCCAAAACTTAAATTTTATTTTGGAATATGTAACTCAATCTTTCATCCAAAGAAACTCTAAACCTACGAAGCTTTAACTCTCATAATTCCAAGCACTTTTGTTATGATTGGTGGAAAAGTTGATAGTTTACAGCAAAATCTAGATAAGCCACGGTGCACGAGAAAAAGCCACTTATTCCATAAGATGACGGGTCCGTTTGGATTAACGGTGAAAGAAGTAACTTTTTAGTAGAAGTTATTCTGAAAAAGGAATTTTGAGTAGAAATTAAAAATGTAACGTGATTTATGTTTGGATTAGCGGTGAAAAAGTGACTTTTCTTTAAAAGGAGAAACCGTTTAGATAAACATTGGAGAAGTGATTTTTGATGACAAATTACTAAAAAGGACATGAATATAATTAATGTCATACATTCATATATATATATATATTATTTTAACTATTTGTGATAATTTTAAAATAAAGGCAATGATAAAAAATAAATATATATACACCCCTCCCCAATCTTTGGAGAGGGAAAAAAATGAAAGAAAGGGGTGAAATAGAAAAATGAAAGGAATAGAAAAAAATATTCCTTTTTAAAAAGAAATGGAAATAAGTACCTTGATTAAAAAATGAAAAAAATTTCTTTCAAAACAATTATTCCTTTCGAAATAAAAATGGTAAAATGAAAGGAATGGAAAAAATGAATAAAAAAAAGCCTCCTAAAAGGGATGAAAAAAATATTCCTTTCGAAACAAAAATGAAAGAAAGATGCGTTAAAGCAAACTGGAGAGGACAGGCTGTTGAAGAAAAGCATCAGTGAATTTAGAGAAGGGGCAAATAGACCAGTGAATTCTTTCCCTTTTCCAAGCTTTGCGGTGGCTGCAATGGTTCCGTCAATAGTGCTTGCTCCAACTGTGAGAACCCACAGGGCTCCGTTAAGTACAGAGCTACTGGAAGGGCCAAAGTTTCCGACTGAATTGCTTACAAGTATTTCCTTCTGAGTTGATGCTAAAGAGCCAATCGAAATGGTGTTGCTAAAGAACAGTGCAGTCTCATAGGAACCGATAGACATTGATATTATATCGATACCGTCCTTGACGGCGGCTTCCAACCCAGCTAGTATATCACTTTCAGGACAATCATCGAAGACACGTACTTTGTAAATGGCCAAGTGAGCATAAGGGGCGATTCTTGATGCTGTGCCTTTGGCATTTCCTAGCACTTGAGCTTGTCTACGAACGCCATGCAACTGTACTTGCCGTATGAGTTCCATGGCCCTTATCATCAAACGGCAAGTCCACTTTCTGTCCCCTAGCCTTAGCCACACTGTTTAAAGATCTTCTTGTTGCATGCCGACGACGACACGTTCATAACCTCGCATCTGCCTTTCCATTTATCAGCTAGCGATGGATTTTCCAACATCACTAAAACAGGGATGATGGTCAATGATCACCAAAACAGGGTAGAATAACTGTTGAAGCACATCACATAAAGGAGAACAATGAAGCTGGAGACTTCCATGTTTAGCATAAATTCAGCTTTGTGAAGCAGGAAGGAAGGAGACTTCCATGTTTAGCACGTAAAGGAGAACAATGAAGGAACGAGAC
>JANTPZ010142314.1:0-18406 GCA_025593235.1 Vachellia pachyceras
GGGGGTATTTGGTGGTCAGTAATAATCAGGAGGGGCATCAGAACTGAAGTTTTTAACTTTTCCCCTTCATCTGGAAATGTTGAGTGTTGAGTTTTGATAAAGGAGAAAGCTAGCATCCTACTAGGACACATTGGTTCTGTGTAAGGTGCCGGGGTTTTCTTAGGTCCTGATTGTTAAAATATGAATATGGTTTTTAAATCTGTTTTGTTTTCTGTCATTTCTGGGCGACTTTTGCCGATGGCTTTTGAGCTTGTGATGTAAAACTGGCAAGAAGTGGTAGGGGATTATAAGTTGACTTTTTATATTTCTTATATTATATAATACTTTGATGCAACTAGGCAATGATACTGTGAATGTTGGAATGATTTACTATCTTATAAATCAAAGTGGGGCTTACGAACTTATTTTGGTTATGTGTTTCTGTGCTTATTATCTAGCAGTTGTTACCAAAGAAGGGTTAAGTGAAATAGTTCTGAGCAGGGAATGGCTGGGGCTGTGGTTGAAGACTCTGGAGTTGGGAAGTCTGTTGATGGAATTTCAAGTGGGCAGGGCTGTCAATCTGGTGAAGCATTGGCGGAATGGAGGTTTTCTGAGCAGGTTGAAAATGGAACTCCATCTACTTCACCCCCATATTGGGATACTGATGATGATGATGATGGCGGTATATTTCTTTTTCAGTTTATCCTTTATCTAGTTCTGTAATTTGAATTGGTACGCTGCAGAAAAAATGTGTTATTTTGATTCCCAAACTATGATATGGGCTGGAGAGATGGTAATCAGTGTAATGTGATGTTGTATTAAATGTGGGGTTTTTTCCTCTGAAAAATCATTTCATTTAGATGATTGAATATTAGTATTTTACTTTTTTTTTTCAATTATTTGATTCGCGAATGTAAGAAATAAGTACATCATGATTTACAGCTTGGACAAAGTATGCTATTATCAATTAATTCTACTATTTTATTATGTGTTTGCTCTTATATGGAGAGTCATGGTTAAAATTTTTGTTTCATATAAATTCTGGAGACAGATTTTGGAAATAATTACGGTCCATGAGATTGGCAAGCCACCTCTTATGGATAAGATATTTTAGTCTTGTCCATCCATTTGTGTATCTATTGTGAATGATATAATTTTTAATCTGGTTTTTTTTCACTGTACCAGCATATCTCCTTGCTTGATATTTCCAAATCTTATACTTTACATAAAAATTGTAGTGGTTCAAATATCTAGTTTTCTTTCTTTACCAGGGCCAAAACCTTCTGAATTATATGGAAAATACACATGGAAGATCGAAAATTTTTCTCAAATTACGAAAAGGGAGCTTCGTAGTAATGCATTCGAGGTTGGCGGCTACAAATGGTATGAATCTTTAAGATAAAAAAATCATTGGCTTGGCATTTATGTATGCTTCTGTGCTTATTTTCTCTGTTGTGTGTGGAGGGGCCTATGACTGCATCGCACACCAATTTGTCACCCTAGTGATAAATTTTGTCTCACTTGCGAAGGTCTTGTCATATATCATAAATATCTGACAATAATCAGCATTCATGGGCTTCCTAGTTTTCACCTAACACATATTTATGATTTTTTGTGATGGTACTTATGACTTGAAACTCATGCACTTTTTACTAGTTCTCACTTTTTGATGGACCTAACTTTGATATGGTATGTGACAGGTATATTTTAATTTATCCACAAGGCTGTGATGTCTGCAATCATCTGTCTTTGTTTTTATGTGTAGCTAATCATGACAAACTTCTTCCAGGTTTGAATATTAAACTTCCTACAACTGCATTGATTATCATTAGTTTTACTTCTTAATCAGATTGCTTGACCTTTTCTTTTCTGCCTTCTTGGCTTGGTACAGGATGGAGTCATTTTGCACAATTCACAATAGCTGTGGTGAATAAAGATCCAAAAAAATCAAAATATTCTGGTTTGTTTAACAATTTTTTTAATTCATATTTTTTGTAGTGTTCAATTTTTTATCGGCCCTTTTTAGTAACTGGACTTGAGTTTTCCAGATACACTGCATCGATTCTGGAAGAAGGAGCATGACTGGGGCTGGAAAAAGTTCATGGAGCTTTCAAAAGTGTATGATGGATTTGTGGACACTTCTGACAATCTGATAATTAAAGCTCAAGTTCAAGTCATCAGGTGTTCTACTGTTTATTTGTGCATAATCTGATTTTTAATTTTTTAGCGCATATTGTGTTGTGTAACTGTATGGACCATAAATTTGGATGTGTGCCACTGCAAGTGAAGAGGAAGGCAGCTACTTTCTTGATGTCTGCAGTGTTTTTTCTTCCAAAGTATTTTTCTAATGTAAACTTTGTGGGACCAGCATGGGTATCTCTTTCTATATTCTTTAAAACTTTAGGTTCTGTCCACTTTTCTTTGCCTGATACTGAAGATTTGAATCCTTGTAACATTCTCTTTTCCAGCTTCCCTGATGCGTATGGCAGAATGATTGGATAATCCATAGAAATTGGCATCTTGTTACTAAGGGAAATTTTATGTGTTAATGACTCAAATGTTTGAATAGTTCATTTCAGATATAAATCAATTATGATTTTTATTGCTTGTCTTGAAATACTTGGATTATTTGTTATAATTGTCACTTGTGGCCTTTTGCTTTTTGCCTAACGTTTGAGGTGATGACCTGTTTTGGAGCAATTACATCACAATGGGCTTGAGCTTAAATTCATGAGTCTCATATCTGTATATTAATTGTCGTGGTCGTAGTTAGGAAAGTGAAAGGAAATGAAGCTAAGTGAATAAAGTAAATCAGATGTCAGATAAGAAAACAATAAATTTGTAAAATTATAGTGGAAAGATGAGATTAAATGGGAACCTTTCATTCCGTGGGGAATATCAAGATTTGTAGTAATTTAGAAGTGAAAACATAATTGTTCTCTTGGGTGTGTTGAGATTTATAACTCACTATCTGATCACTGAAGTAATCCGGAATTTATGCAAAGTCATGTAGGCTGAGTAAATGACTATAACAATTATATGGAAATCAGATTTCTTTTTTCTTTTCTTTCTTTCTTTTTTTTAAATGTTGATCTCTTGCCCCTCTTAACAGACCAAGCTTTCTTTGTTGCTTGGAACTTTTGGTTCAGATGTTTAATCTTTTTTTATTCGCTTTTGATTCACAGGGAGAAAGCAGACAGGCCTTTTCGTTGCCTTGATTGTCAGTATAGGCGAGAACTTGTTAGGGTATATTTAACAAATGTAGAACAAATTTGCCGTCGTTTTGTAGAAGAGAGAAGAAGCAAGCTGGGGAAGTTGATAGAGGATAAAGCTAGGTGGTCGAGGTACTTTATGCTTACTTTTGACATTCTGAAACATGAGGACATGTAACATGTAATTGTGTATAGTGAGAAGAAAAAATATTACTTTGTTAGCTGTATGCATTTAAACAAGTAACATTGGGGTACTGTCATGAAATGACAGATTCATGTTTGGAGTGATTGAATACCCCTATAATCCTAGCAAGTGACTGATGGTGAGCATATAAGAGAGTACAGATGATAGGAAGTGGATGAATTTTAGTCATGCCCCTTTTTTAGACCATACTTTATCATTGTGCTTGATTTTATTTGCTGATCAAAGTATAATCTGCAATCACCGCAGCTTCTGTGCTTTCTGGCTTGGAATTGAACAAAACTCCAGGCGCTGCATGTCTAGGGAGAAGACAGATGTAATTTTGAAAGTAGTTATAAAACATTTCTTTATAGAAAAAGAGGTGACTTCCACCTTGGTGATGGATTCTTTGTATAGTGGTTTGAAGGCTCTTGAAGGCCAGACCAAGAGCAAGAAAAGTAGGATAAAGTTCTTGGATGCTGAAGAAATGCCGGCACCAATTGTTTGTGTTGAGAAAGGTATGTTTGTACTGGTGGATGATGTTGTACTGCTACTTGAGAGGGCTGCTGTAGAGCCATTGCCTCCAAAAGATGAGAAGGGTCCTCAAAATCGTACAAAGGTGAGATGCTGAATTCATGTTAAAATTAGCTGAGGAATCTGCAGGTAAATGGTTATGTGAGGCAAGCCCTTTAGAAATCTGATGGTAATTTAGGAGATGGTTATAGAGTAAAAGGAATGAGTAGGAGAGATCTGAAAAGATGTGTCTTCTGGTCTAAAACTGGGTAGATTTTTTTTCTAGTTCATATGATCAGACTTTATCAGCTGCAGGCATAAAAATATTTTGATTTAAGAATCCCAAATTAAACAAAAAAACTCAAACCCCTTGCTTTGTTTATCTTTATTCCTCCCAAAACCTTGGAAATTGACATGAAATGGCAACACAAGAAACTTTGCTGAACAATAGTGTAGGAGCCTGACTAATAAACATGGCCCTAATTTATTTGACATGTTTGGTATAAATCGCATGTGGGTTGTTTACTCCTTTGTTAAATGTTTTCGGGGTAGCATCTATTCCTTAATTTGTGATTGATTGTGTCTGGGATTGTTGTGAGATTTCAAATTTTGAAGAAAATCACTTCTATGAAAATGTATTTTGGTTTTATGCAATAAATGTTCGTCTTAATGTGAAACAGGAAGCAGTATTCTTCTCTGTGCATTTCCTGGCAGAACGATAATAATAATTGGTGATAATATAATTATAGTGTGGATCTAGATTATTAAGAATGCTTTGTTGCTGATGCTTAAAATTCAGCTTGTGCGACACAGAATCAGCTAATGCAAACACTTTCTGAATATAAAGTTAGGCATATACATTTTGCAAGGAAAATTGGTTTTGGCCCACATGAATCAATTTTGAAGCAGTCCAATGAAGACTAAGAAATTGTTGATCCTCACAATTTGATTGAATTTTGGTTTTGGTTCCTGTAGTTTCAAATGATAATTATGGTCCGTACAATTTTACAAGGATTTGTTTTGAGTTTAATGCCTTCAAGTGTATAGGGACCAAAACCAAAATTTGTTAAAAAGCATTGGGACCAAAATCAAAACTCGCTATAAGTCTACCAAATGAGTTCTAGTTTTAATCCCTGTATTTTTAACAAATTTTGGTTTGGTCACTGTATTTAATTGTGTTAACTCAAACCAAATCTTTATATAGGGATGAAACGCCACAATTTGAAACTTTAGGGACTAAAACGAAAATTTGATCAGACTATAAGGATCAATAATAATATTAAGCCATTTATCTTTTTCTGATTATCTTGACGACTGAAGCATTTTCCACCTTCTTTGCAGGATGGTAACTCTGGGGAGGACTTCAATAAAGATACTATTGAGCGTGATGAAAGGCGTCTTACAGAATTAGGTCGAAGGACCGTGGAAATATTTGTCCTTGCCCACATATTCAGGTAGCAATTGCTATTAGTTCTCGGAATTTCACATATTTTGGCTGAACTTCCTGTTGCTTGCATGTCTTCTTTGACTGTTGGCTTTCATCCCCTCTTGAATATTTTTTGGACCTCTTTAAATTTTCGTGAATTCCAAGTAAATGGAATCCTCCAAGTCTCATCAGCCTGATTATAATGCTATCTTTATTACTTTGTAGGTTATCCTTTCATTTTCATGCTTGGGTTTCCAAAGGGCATGTTTGTCTTTAAAATGATGAATAACTGATATGATTTCAAATCTGAATTAAGAATATGGTATGGTATGATGGTTATCCTTATAGTTGATTATTATCTCCAGACGTTGCTCATTTTATTATCAATTACAAGTGAGGCTCGAAATATGCGTTTTTTAGTATCATATAATGAGTATTTTGGAATATGATTCGTTTTTGTTGATTTTATTTTAAAATTCAAATTTTTGGTTTTATGTATTAACTGGTCTGGGATTTTATGTACTTTCAATCTTGTGTTGTGTGCAATACTTCAAATAGAGGCAAGACCTTTTTACTGAAAGTTTCATTCTTGGTCTTGCATGGCTTAAACTGGCTCTGTTTGGCATAATGCATATCAGGTTATCTAATATTGGCAACGTGATCCATATTTATCATGTTTCTTGTATGTATGAATTTGAGCCGATGGTACTTTATGATGTTTTAAGTGTAGAGTATAAATTATGGAAGATATGTAATCATTGAGAAAGTCTAACAGTTGATTGTATGCAGTGCACATTTTTAGGAGGAAAACAAGGGTTATAATTATTGACATCTGGTGCTCATTCTTTATATGTATAGTGAACATGTTTATATTGGTTGATTTATTAATTGTAGGATTGCTAATAGTTTTCTTCATCAATGCAGCAACAAAATTGAGGTTGCTTACCAGGAAGCTATTGCTTTGAAAAGACAGGAAGAGCTCATCCGTGAAGAAGAGGCGGCATGGCAGGCTGAAAGTGAACAGAAAGCAAGACGAGGAGGAAATGAGAAGGAAAAGAAGTCAAAGAAGAAACAGGTCTTGTATCTAAATTGCAGTTTTCAAGGTATTAAGAGTTGTCTTTGTGCACTTTTTAATTTCTGGCAGTTAGTCCTTCTTGTTGCAGGCCAAACAAAAGCGGAACAATCGGAAAGCAAAGGATAAAGGGAGGGAGGAGAGACCTATTGTTGCTGTAAATGAAAAGAACCTTGAAGACAGCTCTCTTGATGAGAAAAAAGATTCTAACATTGAGGATGTGCATACTATTGCTGAAAAGTCTGATATCCTGGAAGATGTTTCTGATGTCTCTGATTCAGTGGATGGAGTTAGTGAAGTGCTTCAACATGATTCAGAAGACAGAGATGCTAGTCTTGTTAATTGGGATACTGATGCATCAGAAGCTAATCCTCCCACTGAGGCTAGTGGCAATGGTAGCACTGGTCTTTCATCAGGACAAAATGATGCGGCTGACAAAAGGGGCTGTTCAGTGATGGATGATAGTTCTTCAACATGTTCTACCGATTCGATGCCATCAGTGGTCATGAATGTTTCCTATAAGCGAATCTCAAACCGCAAAGCCCATAAGTCACCTAGCAGGCAAGTATATAGCTTAATCTTTCTCCGGGATGTATGAATATCAATGATATGCAATAATATTGATTTCCACATTTTGTATGTAGAGGTAAAAATCAATGTGGTAAAGCTACAAGTGATGGTGGGAGTTGGTCGAGTGGGGTTGATATTCAGTCATCTGGTTCTGCTCCAGATGCTGGGGATGCTAATGAAGAGTTGGGAAGTAGCAAGGTTGGTAAATCTGAGTGCGAGGGTGCTGAAATTTCCTCACAAGATAGGATGAAATCACCTGAGCACCATGTTATGAAAAAGGTGGTTTTATCCCTGCCTTTGTTTAGACACATACATCAAGTACAAATGTGATGTTGTTGGATTTTTTTGGCTCTTTATAATTATTACTCTATCATGAGATATTTTGAAAATTAGTTTAATCTTTGTTCCAATCAGCAGTCTGCTTATGGAGACCTACTTCAAAAGATTTTGTTGAGGGTCTTAAATGGTTGACTTAAATTTGAAAACGGGAGAGATGAAACACCTATCAGTTTCTTACTTTCACGTTGCATTAAATGTGATTAAAATCGTTTTATTGTCAAGGAATAAGCTCAGATAAATTGGTGATATTTTCACTCTCCATCTTGTACAATGACTTGTTGGCTCTGGTAATCATAGCAAGAGGTGTTTATTATATCTTCTTCCTGATTGCAATGGAGAGCGATGCACTTTTATCAGGTACAAAGAGATGAAAATTGACAGGGACCCTTCTCTAACTTTCCATTTCTTTCATTACTGACCTCTGCTACATCAAGGAGTGCCCAAGTAGATATTTGCTTTAAGATTTTGTTCATGAAGAAATGGCATCTGGACTGGTTTGGAAAAGGGTTAAATTGGTTACGGCAGTAACATTGATAGTTCATTCAGTTTTTTTAGTGGTGGGGCAGGGCATATTGACTATATTTTTTATTTTAAATTTGTTGTATTTTATTAATAAATTAATTTACACCCCATTTTATATTGAAGTTTCCCTTTTTTTTACCCTTCCATTTTAGTGATTATGTTTTGAACCTGATGTCAGTGACATCTGCTTTTCTAATGATAGGAAGAAGATTTTTCGCTGAAGAAGAAACTTAGCATCAAAGAAAAAGTTGATATTGATAAAGAGAAGCCATCGACATTACCATCCTCATCTAATAGTCCCCCGAGAAGTCTACCACCATCTGTTCCAGTGAAAGTAGAACATCAGACTAGTGCTATCATAGATAATGCCCATGTCAGAAAAACATCTTCAAGTGGCTCCCAACAGTCTGATAAAGATGCATCCACAACCTTCACCTCTGCGTCACCCACAATTATCGTGCCCAAAGCTGAGATACTGAGTACGGCAACTGATAAAGGTAGTGAAAGATCACAGGTCCCTGTATTGTCAAGGCCTTCCAGTGCTCCTTTAGTTCCTGGCCCCAGGCCCACTGCTCCTGTTGTTTCTATGGTTCAAACAGCTCCTCCAATTGCGCGCTCAGTGAGTGCAGTTGGTAGGTTGGGTCCTGACCCATCACCAGCTACCCATAGTTATGTTCCCCAGTCCTACAGAAATGCCATAATGGGCAATTCTGTTGCCTCAACTGCAGCCAATCTCCCTTATTCCAATCCTTCAACCTCGGGAGTTAACTCATCACCTGGCTTTTCGCAGTCACCTTCTTTGGCATCCTCATCATCAATATTTTTGCACCAGGGCTCTGACAGAATTGATTCTGATGCTGGCCAGCAGGGTGTTCCTTTTGGCATGGCAACGAGTGATGTTTTACAGAATGGGCCCAAGTGGACTGAGAATTCTCAAAGAGAAGGCACCAGGAGCTTGCACTATGATCCACCCTCCCCACTTGATGATGCTCAAAACCTTGACTTGTACAACCTGATGAATAGTAGGTCTCTAGGCAAAATGGCCACTGAATTTCCAGCTTGCACATCAGGCTGTCATGCCCAAGGTTTGTTGGCAGATGAGTTTCCACACCTTGATATCATCAATGACTTGCTTGACGATGAACATGGTACTGGGAGTGTAGCCCAGGAAGGCTCAATCTTCCAGTCTCACAGGAATGGACCACAGTTATTAAATCGGCAATTCACCTTTCCCACGGACTTGGGCGCACGTGATGATTTAGGATCCTCAACCAGTTCTTGCAGGTTTGAGAGGTCGTGGAGTTATCATGAGCACAGGTTTCAGAGAGGGTACAGCCCATCCAGTACACATTTTGACACAGCTAGGGATTATATTCCACAGGGAAGCACAGTGCCCTATTCAAATGGGCAAGTGGATGGGTTGATTCAAAACCAGTGGCATTTGGCTGGTTCTGATCCGCCATATATTGGCATGAGGAGCACTGGGAATGATGGGTACTCATACTACCCAGATTATCCAAATATGGCATGTGGTGTCCATGGTTATACAGTGTTCCGGCCGTCCAATGGTCCTTAGAGAGGCAAAAGGAGAAGCTTGTCCACAAAGTGGTGGGCAGTGAAGTGTAATAATGTATTGGAGGAAATTGTTGGGTCTTTTAGATTTGAGTGAGGTTGAAATCCCCGCTGATAAGCATACATCTTGTAAAGATTGTTTTGAGTTTATTTGGTTCTAGCGTTTCTCTGAAGTTTTATTTTATTCGCATGCCCTCTTCCTTGGTGCATCTGATTCGCTGAGACTTCAGTAGAATTCGTAGGCTCGCATTCAACTACACCGCCTCTTTCTCACAACATCCGAGAGAGAAGGAAACGTTCCCTTCATAATTTTGTTCCACGAGTTCAGAAGGAAGGATTTTAAAAATTTGAGGAACGGTTTACGATCTGTATTTCTATAGAGCAAGACAATTATCGTGACCAGAAAAAAAGCACATTATGGAAGAAATCTCTCGTGCATGTTTTACTTTAACGCGTAGCAGAGCGCCGTATTATAAGGTTTTTTCTCTTAATTAGCTATATTAGAAGTTCACTGAGAGATTTTGAGTTTAATTAATGCCACTAAAGGAGATCGTTGGGTAGTTAATCATTTTAGGTTATTAATGGCCTCGTGTATATTAAATAAATTACCAGACGGGAACCAAATGCATGGTGGCGTCATGTTATTGAAACTTGAGGCCATCTGGCCTTGGCTCCTAAATTTGCATCATATTTAAATTTAACCATACATTAAAACCTAGTGCGTGACCAATGGCCATATATCACACCTGAGTTGGGTACAAATCCAGCAAATACAACCATTCAACAGTTGACCATTTAATTTCTTTAGTATTATTCAATAAACGTGTTTGATACGCTTATGTTAAGTCATTAATGGATAAACGTCTTTTCATTATAACGTGGAAGACGGAATGAATCCCAAAGTTAAACAGAAACTCTTCCGTGCAGGTTCCAGGTTATAACCAAATCAATTTCGTAGAAAATTTTACAGATAAAAACAAACAAATGTACTCTTTTCTAGTATTCAAAAGTCAAAATCATTGAACCAATCAAAAAAATCCCAAGTCACCAAACCTCAAGGCTATCACTATAAATATTCTTCCCAAATTGTGATTATGCTTCATCCATTGGTATAAGTTCCTATTTTTGAACAGACAATGAGGGTTTTCTTCAAGCTTCTTTTGCCGCTACTTCTTGCCCTAGTCGTGCATGTCCAGCAAAACCAAGGTGGCAGGATTTTGCATGATGGGGAGCAACTTTGGTTGCAGTCCCTTGAGAAAGGTCATGTTCCTCCATCTGGGCCTTCTGGTTGCACCTACATCCCAGGAAGCAGCGGCAGCCGCTGCCCTCCGGTGAATGAAATGAATGTTGCCGGCAGCGCTTTCCGCCTCCATGGTGGTGCCGCTGCCTATCCTCCTCATATGCTTCCATCTGCAATGGCAGCCAATCATTAAGTAGCTTGTTCATCCACACAAAGGATTATTGATTTATTAATTGTTTCTTCAATTTTTTTATTATTAGTATTTTTGCATTTTAAGCGAGAAATTATATAATACAAAGCTCATCCTCTAAAGAAGTTGAGCCTCTCCATACACACGTTCTGTTGCTAAAATTTGTATCACACGTATAGTAGTTTTTTTTTTTCCTTTTCCCCTTGGTAAAATTTTAGGACAACGCGGTGATTGTATTGTATACATTACAATTTATGTACAGAGATTCCATTTTCTAAATCTTTGGTTCTGTTATGATGATAGTTTATGATTATCCAGAAATAAAACATACTCTTCCGTGTCTAAAATGCAACTTATCATATAAAGTTAATCAATTGTGTCTAATGCTTTAACTTATTAATAGGTGGATACGTATATGCTTAGATAATTTTGCACTTATCGTAGGGAGTTGCATGTTAATGCAGTTTGTATTTGAGAAAAAAATATGAATATAAATGATAGGACTAAGAAGAGCAGTTTGACCGCAGCTGGTGGATCCTAGCTTCACAAAATCAACTATTTATTTCGCGACGGAAATAATTGTCGCTGGCCTCTAACGTAATCTAACAATAAGAATACCTTAGTTATTTTATTCATTGCTAATATTAATTACAGATTAAAATGTGAAGCCTTTAGTTCTTGATAACATGCTTTCCTTTTTCTTTCTTTTATTGGGTTACATGATACACACTCGTACATGGTGAAGGTAAGTCAAGAATTTGAGTCAAAATTGTATATTTTTTAGAACTGGGGGTATATATCCCAACTTGTGGCTAAGGATTAATCCTTTCAAAACTTATAAATCATGAAAGGAAGAAAATTAGAGAAAATGGAAAGCCATGTGGGTATATTTGGAGAAAAATAAAATTACAAGATGCGAATTTCATTTTGAGTTACATCTTTTTATGCGAATTTCATGCATCCAATCCACCATACATTTCTAAGTTATGGTTATCAATTTTGATAAATATTAAAGGCAGACGATTTCCAGAATAAAAGATATTCAAATTTCCTGTTTGTTGGGATATTGAATTTATGAAGGTTTGATAAGTACATTAGAGCGTTCTGTTTATGTCCTGTGAAAAGGGGAAAAGAACGAAAAAGAAAGTCGAAAGCTTGAAATTTAAGAAGTCAAAATAAATGAGTTTGCAGGCATATGATTCAGTGTATGTTTGGGAACTCCGTTGGAATAAAGGAGTTCCGTTGGGAGAAATGAGTTTACGGATTTCTAAGTGTTTTTGTGAATTTCAAGATGATTTTTATAGATTTTGATATGATTTTTACAGATTTTAAAATGGTTTTGTTTTAACTTGCAAACATATGATTCAGATTAACTTTGGTAGTTATTGCTTACGGTTATGGAAAAGAAACTCATTGGAAGATCCCAAGTCAAGTCGGCACATTGATAGGCCACGTTCATATTTTAGCCTCAAAGACAAGAAAAATAACTAATGCTTCTAAATAATAGCAGCTAGCAGGTATGATTCAGAGGCCAGAAGTAAGAAAATTAGTTTCTTAATTGTTGCTTAGATTCATTAATTAATATAACGAAAGAGCTGACATATAGATCACATCCCCAACGTACGTGCGTAGCCCTGATTTCTTGTTTCCAATTTTTAAACACCAACATCATGATTAATACTAACTACATTGCTTAATATAAGATTGTTGGAGTATTTTTAAAATGAAGAAAAGTGATTTTTTAAAGGAATAGATATGATTTTCAAAGGTTATGTTTTTACAAAATAACAAGTTTATTTGAAATGATATGCCATTATAAATTAACAAGCTATTTGAAGGGTTACATAGGGATTATAATTCTAAAGTTACGTATTCTTACATACTATAAAAATTTAACATTTCATGAAAAATGTATTATGGTTGTGATTTTTTATTGAAGTGATATAGTTATAACTTTTGAATGAAAAGATATTTCTTCAAAAAGTACAATTTCAAAACATCTTTCCATATTATACAAATAACATACCTATCTTTCCATTGGACACAATTTTTACATACAACAAGATCAAATTCATTATCTTTCTCTTTGAGTGCACACATAGATAAAACCAAATTATCACTTTGTAAAAACCTTTGTTATCTTAACTTAAGTGTTGGAAGCGCAATCCATACTCAGGAGTCTCTATTATATCTTGCAAGGAATTCGTCGGTTAACCTAACTTAAACCTTGTAATATAAGAATAGATGAGTGAATTAAGCCTAAAGGAAAATGATGTCCACATATTGGAGACATTATGCGCAATTTTCTTCTTAATCTCTTCTTGCACTATTCATAAAACTATTCTTGCTAACAAGTCAGTTGACTTTTTTTTGGGATATTAATGAAGCAAATTAACTAATCTATCTATCATTTTTTTAAACCAATTTACTTGATTTATAAATTGATATATAATCTAATGATTCATATAAATATTTTAGAATATATGTTATAATTAAAGGATTTATTTCTTTTTTATCACCAAAAAGGTAATTGGCTCTTATATATTATTAAGGAATTGATGTAGCATTAAATACACAATGAAGCTATTTATAAATATGTACTAAAGCATGTGACTTCACTCACATTCTTTGTAACATAAAAAATCCATCTTACATGTATAAATTCGCCCTCTTATAACTCATGAATCTTCTTGGGCCGAACTTACAAGCTAGTCAAATTAAGAATCACTAAAAGGATGATTGAGGTTAGTGGAAGAAATTAGATTTCATAATGTGACGAAGATATTTTGAATTTCCTTTAAAAAAATGTGTTAATATTTAGTACATAATATTGCTTCAAGTCAGATTGTTTTAAATATGAGGTTTACCTATATTTAACAAAAAAAAAAAAGTATACCATGACATATGCCAAAGTGAGCTAGAACTAATGTTATATTTGGTATGGTCGAATTGAGAGGTGGAATTGGAAATGAAATTCATTTCCTATGTTTGGTATGGTGGAATTGGGGGTGGAATTGGAAATGGAAATGGAAATGGAATTCAAAATTGGTAGAAATGAATTCCATGATGTAATCTATGGAATTGATTTTTTGACCCCTCATTTTTTTCCTATATTTATATCCATTTCCATCTCTATTTCCATTTCCATTTCCATCTCTATTTCCACTAAAATCAATTCCAACGTACCAAACAAGCCATAACGGAATTGATATATTAGCAAAAAAAAAAAAAAGAGCATGATAGAATTATCCGTGTTTAACGTTATTTTTTTAAAAAAATAAAAGTGAAAATGGAGAGTGGAGAGAAATGCGACGGGAGTACTTATTTATGATTGGAATAGCAAGCAAAGAAAGGAAGGATACATAAGTAGGTAAGTAGGTATAGGAAACTGGAAAATACATGACTGAAAAGAAGAAGAAATCATAGGTGCTTGGTAGTAATAATAAGAAAGAGGAGGGGCCATAATGAAAGGCTCATATTGTGAAATCAACCAATCCTGGGGACCTGGGTGACAATTTGCTGGTTGTTAACGAAGACGCGGACTCGGTCACATCTGAAATCTCCGGTGACAACAGATCCTTCCTTCACGGTGGTGGCTCTCACCCTCCCATTTTCCCTCTCAACTACCATCTTCGCTGTTTCTCCGTCCGTTCCCACCAATTCTGGCCACGAACTCTTCCCTATACATATTCACATCCATTAATTAATCAGTATTACTCCCACCCATCACCTTCTAATTGATCATGCCCATAACATACATAAATATATAGAGAGAGAGAGGGAGGGAGGGAATAATAACCTGGGCAACTTGACATCTTGCTGCACCTTTTACCTCTGATGATGATGATGATGATGCAGCAGCTATTTATTAATTACCACTGCTCAAGTACGTGTTGCTGCTTAATTAGCTACGTGTGCTTTGCATATCATATATATAGCCGACGAGATACGGCCGGCCGGATTCAAGTCGTCAATAATGATTAATCATGCACATGCATTGGCCGGTTAATTTGTCCTTTCCATTTCATCAAATAAAATTTTGCAACCACCGCACAAGTTCTTAGCCCAACTATACTCCAAAAGCTTTCACCTTCTCCTAGTTGGTTCCTCTTCGTCAGAACAGGTTGTTCTGTATATGGCTGGTTAACTCTGGGTTGCACTGCTCCCTTACCTGCTGCCTTCTGGATTGTTTGGTTTAATACGGGTGATTTAAAGTTAATAACTTATAAAATTAATATCATTAATATATTTAATAAATAAATCTAAAGATTTGAAATTTTTTTCAGTCCGGTCGAATTAAAAATTAGGATTGGAGAAGGTGAAATAGCCGGCTTTACTGTCATAAAACAGCCGACATGATTCCACCCAATCCATAGATGACAAAAAACAGGCTGGATGACATGACGTACAGATAACAAATGTATATTAAATTTTCCACCTTAAATTTATTTTTAAAAAATTAACAATCAAATCCTAAATAGAAAAATTTATGAATAAAAAGTTTCAAAAAATTATCAAAGGTCTCAAGTGTAGCTGTTGAGGTTGTTAATAAAGGCTGGTATGAGGTTGTTAATTACAACTTCAACAGTTACTCTTGGGACCTTATGGTAATTTTGTGAATCTTTATGATATTTTATTTATTAATTCTTCTATTTGGGACTTCACTCTAAATTTTCCTTTATCTTTTTTAGGTATATACTATGAAGGAAAATTTTTTATTTCCATATTCTGGGATTGTAAAAGGTGCGTGTTGCCGTACGTATAACGAGATAAAGAGATCGTCTACATCTAATCATGTGTTGCATGCAGCAGCTTCTTTCTTCATCAATCTCATGGTTTCATATTTTTTCAGTTAACAGTGAAAATATGTTTCTACTGTCATCAAATGATCATGTATAGCCATCGGAATAAATATGATTTTTCAACTTCGCCAACTTTTTTCCATATGATAGAAAATTAAAAGAAGATCATCTTTATCATGTATATTTCATTTCCAAAAAATAACTAATTTCGTGTAATTTAATTAAGATGGCGAACGCGATCGTATATATGTAAATTAATTATAAGCAAAAACATGCAAATGAAAGTTTAAACATCACAGAGAGTTTAACATATAGTTAACATAACGCTCGCTCGATCGTAATTATATATTGACCACAAACAACATACACAACCAATTAATGACATGAAAATAAAATTACAGGATAATATAAACTCCTTATTCCATTGCTATATGATATGATGATGACATGGAGTGTTAATTGATGAAGAGGTAGCAGCTTATTGTTCTATCCGATCTTGGGAACTTTAGTGACAATGCCATCACCATTGACCCAAACCCAAACCCTATCGCATCGGAAGTCAGCGGTGACAACATTGATTCCTTCTACCACAATTATGGCATCCACCAATTGATTCTCTCTCTCTATTGTTGCTTCTGCTGTCTCTCCGTTCACCCCTACCAGCTCTGGCCATGAACTCTTACCTTCGCTCATTCATTCATTCATTCATTCATTCATTCACACACTTGTCAGAGAATACATATTTATATACCAGGTAAAAAAAAAACAACAAATCAAACAAGACTGGATAACATCACATTAATCCTCCATTACCTTGGCATTCGTCAGACATGTCTTCTTCCACTTGGGGATTTTCCTGCAGTTTCTATCTGTCTAAAGTTTATGTCTTTTGCTTGGGATAACAAGGATATGATGCTTTGTACCTAGGGTAGGAGGTCCTATTTATAGTAAAGGTTTAGGTTTCGTGTTGATCAACTAAATAGGAGGTCCTATTTAGATTTCGTGTTGATCAAGATATGGAGAGCATTATTGCTGTACTTTGATGAATAGGAACGATAATTCCATTGAAATGGTCAGTGTTCATGTTTGACACACTATACTCCAATCCTAGCTCTTGTTTTCGACTTTTTCTCCATTTGGTTTCTTATTCATGCTTATGTATATAAACACATCAGAAGGGTTATCCCATCCACGACATCTAGCCTCATTTTATTTATTCATTTTTTCAAAGATGGAGATAGACAGAAGGGATATAATATTCCAGCGTGCTAATTTTATAGTTACAATTCAACTTGTTTTTTCGTGAGCAGAATTTATTAGATTATCGAGAAGCTTCTGTAAAAGTCAAATAGATGGAGCTGTAAATACTTGATAGGATTGGGAAGGGCAAAAACTTTGAGTTTCCCTCCCTTCCCCCTCAAAATTTTTAACTGAATAGCTTCGGTTCATTCAATGACACTTTCTTGGTTAATTATCATAGTTTGTGACTTCATTTACATACAAACGTCTAAATCGGATTCCTTGTCAATGTAAAAATTATGACAAATATACTTAAGTTGGCAACTTAATTTTCTTTAAACTTAAGCTCGCAAGTTTGTAAACTTTAATCCAACATACCATTAACTGCTACAGGGCTTTCTACTGTACTAGATTTTTAAAACTGGATGATTCATTGCTCCTACTTGGTCTTGTCCGGATTTTAATAGAGGATGGCAGCTTGCATGCAGTCTCACAAATCGTGTATTATTTTTTCTCCAAATTATGCCATGCTTTGTGTGAGCTTTTGTTGCCGTTGTTGTTACTATTATTACTATTACTATTATTATAAATTGTATCCTCAAGGTTGATAAAATCACAACAATCTCTTTGCTTCCGTGTGTAGCTGATATGGTAGACTTATTCAGGTTTTAAGATTGCAATCGATGACCATTACTTGCTTCTTGGTTACATAATGTTTACCACTTTTCACCCAACTTGATACAAAATATGAAGTCGTTTTTCACAGTCAACAAAAGCTGTCGAGATATCGCATCACTTCTAAAGGAGAATAGATCGAGTGATAACAGATCATGAAGCTTTCAAAAAGTTACAGATTTGTTAAACTTCTCACAATCTAACGATGAAATCTCAAGTTAAACTAAGCACAAGGGTTCTACGCTTAGCAAATTGGAAAATGCATCTCACTTAGTAATTAATGTGATGTTATATGATAAAATGCTTGACTGCAATTGGATGACACCTTTTGCATACGATATAATACCCCAATATGTTATCCCAGATACTACACTATCTTGGTATCATTATCATATCGTAATAACATATCAAACACAGTCATCGATCCTGCATCCAAGATATGATAATATTGAGGATAAAACCAACTTGAGATCACAATTTCAAAAGTAAGGCAGATCATGGGTATTAAACCATTCATAGCCCAATATGGTATTGGTACGTTTCTTCATATAGAAAACATGTTGTAGCCCCACCAAGCAATTAGTGAAACAAGAAGATTAATATAAATACTCAGATACACTCTGTGAGATAACTCTCCCACAGCCACTGTGATGATACTTTCACAGCCTAAGGATCTGGAAAAAGAAACCAGCACCCTTCCTCAACACTTAAACACAAAATATGGCCTGCCTTTCACTACTAGAGGCCAAGGTTTAAATAGACCAAGAAATACCTTGCACACTACCTCAAACTACCAATTACAGGAGACAATGCTAAAGCCTATAGCTTACTCTATGAAATAACCCCTATCATCCAAAATAGTAATAAGCAGCCA
>JANTPZ010142315.1:0-16793 GCA_025593235.1 Vachellia pachyceras
GCGGTTGGGCATACGGCATGAACTTTTTTGATCTGAAGGTGTGGAAAAGGAAGGATATCACCGGTATTTATCACAAATGGCAGAACATGGTGAGCATTTCAACACTGCACTGTTTCTTTTCACAATCATAATGGTCACTGCAGATTGTACGGAAACGCTATTCTTCTGACCAATATGTGTTTGGTGTTCCAGAATGAAGGCAGGACTCTTTGGAAGCTGGGGACATTACCTCCGGGGCTAATCACATTTTATGGGCTGACTCATCCGCTAAATAAATCATGGCATGTGCTTGGTTTGGGATATAATCCAAGCGTCGATCGAAAAGAGATCAAGAATGCAGCAGTTATACACTACAATGGAAATATGAAACCATGGTTAGACATTTCCATGGCAAAATATCGGTCGTACTGGACCAAATATGTCAAATACGGTCATCCCTATCTTCGGAACTGCAAGTTCAGTGAACAAAGGTAATAACTAAGATTCAAAGGTACACACAGAGGAAAGCTAGCCTTTTTTTCAGCCCTCCTCTCTTCCTTCCCGTTGCTGGCATCAGTGCCATGTCCGTGATCATGTGTCTTAGAAGGGATAGGGTTAATCCTCATATTTTACACCATCATTTTCTCTCTCTGCAACGCTGATTTCTGTTTGCAATTCATTCGATTTGTTTACACTAGCCTCACCCATTTAAAACAAGGTGCATGAATAGGGTATGCCTTGTTGACCATAAAAACTTCCCATTGTATCATACTCTGGAGCTAAGACAGGACTGGGCATCAAATTAAATAGTATAAAAAATCTGCATTCTTTGAAAACTAGCCCTCCTTTTTTTTTTAAAAAATTTTAATCAAATTGTGCATTATGCATATATAATAACTCTGATTGTTAGTTGTATTCATGTATTGCCCTGAGAGATATTTTACAGACCTTTCTTGCATTACCAATGGAGATTGCTCATGGGCACTTGGTTGTTGAATGTTGTATGGACAATTCATAATATGGATGATTTTAGTGAGTCCATAATATCTGATAATCTTCTCCCATTTGAGACCTGATGCAATTTGATTTCAAATAAATTGGCGATATCATAAATCATATCATCCTTTTTTTGGAGGGGGGGATCATCTATTCATCTCTTCCCAAAACTACCCAACAGTTACGTGGACTTTATTTAATGACGAAAACCATCCCTATCATATTAGATTGTGATTGACCAACGGTTGCTTGGATCAAGTGATAAACGGCTTGTTCCAGCTTAAGTAAGGTCTCGAGTTCGAGCCTTGTGAATGCAGCAGCCACCGTTGGGAGACCTTCCTACCTTTCCCGGGTGCACGATACAGGTCGAGTCTGGATTAGTCGGTGCGAAGCTCCGGAGACCGGGCGGACAACCAAAAAAAATATTAGATTGTGATTTTTGCTTGGGCCAAAAAAAAAAAAAAGATTGTGATTTTTGCATGCCAACTAGTGATCTCATGACTTTTATAGGTTACATGATCTGTAGTTAACGCCTTGCCAGTCTCGAGCTACATTTTCAAACTCTTGCTTATTTTTCCTTTTTTTCAAATTTATCTACAGTGAATGCAACAACGACTTTTCGGAAATGACGCTTACATGTGCATATTATAAACGATCACGGTTTATTAGTTAATGAGAGAATATTATTTTTATGGGTGCAAGAATTTAATAAAACACAAACTTCAAGGACCCAAAATATGTATGTAACCTTAGAAGTGGATTTATTAAATTACAAAAAATTATTAAATTTTTGTACTCCACGGACTTTTTTTTTTTGCCCACTATTGTGCTCCACAAACTAAGCTACGATGCAAATACGTTTATTAATAAACTTTGATGTAATATGATTTCAGGTGATTTTTTTCCTGAAAGTGCGTATACATTGTTAATGGATGAATTAAGGTAGAATTGATACATGGAACTCAAAACATAAGCAGAAGACATGTTAAGATGAGGAAGAATGAGTTTTGTTAGGATTCGTTGTTGTGTTGTGTTTGATGAATGAAAGAATCTTTCATTGGCCAAAGAAACAAAGAGTGTTTGTTTGGGAACACCGTTTCCCAAACGGTGTACGTAAGCAGAGACAAAATCATCTCGAAATCTGTAAAAAAACCATCTCGAAATTCATAAAACCATTTTAAAATCCGTATAATACCTTGAAATCTATAAACTCATTTCTCCCAACGGACTTCCCAAACACACGCAGAATCTTCAATCACACAAGTGAAATTGAGAAATGCTCTTTAAGCCGAATAACAAGCAGATTATCCTTTAACTTGTGCATTGAATTTGAACCCCAAAGCATTCTTTCAAATATGCCACACCCCACAACTTTCCTATTCAGTGATATACTTAATCACAAAAATAACTTAATACTTTCTTGGTTTAGTGATTCATATGCTACGAATATTCTTAATCATTCAATTTTATTTTTTAATTTTATTATTAGTTTCCTGATATGGGTATGGAGGACAAAGTTAGGGTTTTCATTTATGAGTAATTTTTTAAAATTATATTGGGCCTCGAATTTTGAACTTCAATTGATAAATGAAAAGGGATTCAAAAGTTGGACGAATAGAAAAGAATCTGTAACTTAATTCGAGATTTTGTTTACTTGATAAACTTTTTTTGAGGGGTTAACGCTTGGTTATAAGATAGTGAGAACCACAAGAATAAAGAAGGTTTATCAGAGACTTTGGTTTTTGATACTTCTGAACTGAATAAGTAAACATCTCAGATACCCTCTCAGTTCATATGGCCTGCCCATGAGAAGGTATGCCTCAGCCCACCAGAGGTCCAAGTTCCTCCAATTGATCTTGCGGGCTTTCTCTCTGGGGACCCTGTGGCCATGGCCTAGGCATGCTCTCAGGTCAGAGAAGCTTGCAGCAGCAATGGATTCGACCATGGGGCTGATGCTGGGCTTATAGGCCCATGAGCTCATGGACAGGTTATTCGGCATGAAGCTGTGTGAGAAGCAGAAGGCTCAGAGGAAGCTCGGAGAGCATATTGGCTATGCCAGTAGCTTCACTGGAAGATTCTCCTCCAATCTTCCATGGAAAGAGACACTTTCTTTCAGGTATTTTTCCGCCGCAGATGATGACCAGTTCGTTAAAAGAGCAGTGGAAGAGTACTTTGTGAACGTTATGGGAGAGGATTCCAGGGAATTCGGGTAAGAACCATTGAAGATTTAATTCTTGTTAGTTTTTCAAATTCGTCCTCTACTACTTCAACACGTCACTCTATAAACCTCATCTACGCAAATATTCAGTTTCTCCTTAAAAGAAATTTTGTGTCTGAAATTAATATCTGTTTCAGGAGTTTGTATCAAGAGTACTGTGAAGCCATGGGCAATCTGTCGCTTGGGATAATGGAGCTTCTGGGAATGAGCCTAGGAGTTGGGTGCAACTACTTTAAAGACTTGTTCAAAGAGAATGATTCCATAACGAGGCTGAACTATTACCCTCCGTGCCAGAACCCTGACCTTGCCCTTGGCACTGGGCCACACTGCGACCCCATTTCACTCACCATTCTTCATCAAGATCAAGTTGGAGGCCTCCATGTGCTTGCGAATCAAACATGGCATTCAGTTGCTCCTAATCCTAATGCTTTCGTCATCAATATTGGCGACACCTTTATGGTATGCATCTCTTCCAAATTAACACACAATATGACTAACGTACGTTAAATAAACTTAATCATTCAAAATAAGATCTTGCATTAGTGGCTACGATCGGTGACATAATTCTTGAAACTAAACATGCACATGACTATACTCTATCATATTATTATCATTGTGATGGTTATTTGAGAATTATATATATATATATATGTTTCAGGCTCTATCAAACGGGATAAACAAGAGTTGCTTGCACAGAGCAGTAGTGAACAGAACAAGTGTGAGGAGATCGCTCGCTTTCTTTCTGTGTCCAAGATGGGACAAAGTACTGAGCCCTCCAGAAGTTCTGGTTAGCGAAGAAAATCCAAGAGCGTATCCCGACTTCACATGGCCAAGACTTCCGGAGTTCACATAGAGACATTACAGGGCAGACACAAGAACCGTTGATGCTTTCTCAAGGTGGCTACAAGAGAAGAACATCTGAATTGGAGAAGCTGACATCAAATAAAGTTGATAATAAAGAGGCTGCTTTACCTCCGATTCCCATATATATTGCTCTATATACCCTATTAGCTAGCTTTATACTTTGGCGGGTCTCTCAGAGAGCAGAAGAAAAGGATAGCAGATAAATAAAAAAAAGGGCCTCTTTCTCTGTAATTAATTACGTGTACGTTGCTGTGTCAGTGTTTGAGAGAACCCCACCATAGATATATAGAGCAATTTGTAGGAATAAAGAGGATGTTTTTATTGCATGGGCTACATTTGTATATGAATTCATTGAACTCTGTTCATTCTTGTCACTATTGAAAAAAACATGGCTAGCTGTCTCATGACTCCCTCACTTCCTTGTTGGTATTATATATGGATACGTATATATAGTATAATGCATGAATCCAGGGCTTTCAATATTAAATATATTCTCTTATTTTCCTTATTTGCCTAAATCAGAAACATTAATGCTCTACTTCAAACAATGGAAGGCAAGTTTCCCGCCGCCAACAACTTTTTTTTTTGGTATACTAGCTCTTGTCTCATACATATAGTCTTTTCCACATTTTTAGTAAGAGGGTTTTTTATAATAATTGCTCATATAATTATTATGATGTTTCAAAAGATTGACTTAATTACTCAAAAATTTAATGATAAGTGAGGAATATACAATGACAAGTTTTAATATAAAGCATGGCAACAAGTATATACTCTTCACTTGTCATTGAAATACTATAATTAAATTCATTAAGGTCATATGGTGATTATCCGTGGTTCTTAATAAAATGCTCTGAAAATGGTTTAAATAATTAATATTTTTTATTAAGAATGAGATTAAAGGTACATTAATTTAATGATTTCATTCAAGGAGGGTAATTTTTTTAAAAATAATTTAATTTAAGATATTGTCAACGAAGTTTTATAATCAATTTTAACTGAATTAATTAATATGTGTGACATTGTGAGATGGTTGACCATCCTTACAAAAAAAAAATGAGAGGGAGCACAAGGCATAGTTGGAGTGTGAGATGCCAATCTTTAAATTCGGGATTCAATAAAGTATGAGAGAGATATGAGATTTTTTTCATAAGAAAAAAGGTCAACTAGTAATTAAGAGTAAATATAAAATATTTGTGACCAGTTCAATTGGATTAACCAAGTTTAAAAAAATTTACTGTATTATGCGTGGAGTTAAGTATTTGTGCTTTTTATTTGAGACAGGTAATATCAAAACTTGTCTTCTAAACTTACATCCTTTAATCTGTTTGTGACGCTTACAGAAATAACATGAAATTAAAACAAATTTACATCCTTTACTTCTTGTCCGTTGAGCATTCTTGTAAATAGCCTTATATATGCTAGTTTTTAAATAGGAATCTGCACTTTGTAAAAAAAAATTGAATTAATCTCAATGGTAGATAAACATTACAAATGAGTCCGTTTGGTAAAGCGATAGAGAAGTACTTTTACCATTTACGAGGTAAATGTATGAAGGAGATTATCTCATTTTGCGGAAAAATACTGTTGAATGTGGTTTTGGGGTGTTGAGAAGCTTTCCCAAACACCCCCAAAATCTAGTTATGGTCCCTAAATGAATGATATGGCTTAACAGTATATAATGAATACGTACGTGTATGAGAGAAAAGGCTTCCTCTGTTTTGGTATAGCTTAGAATAGAAAAGAGCAGAGCATCAGTCTTGGCACTTCAGCTTCTTAAATTCAATTATTCATTTTAATTCATTTCCCTTCTCCTTGTTCATGTGAAGACTTTTAGGCGAATAGCAAATTTAGTTAGCTAGCTAAAAAGGACATGAGCACATGGTAATCCAATGTCCGGGAAGGTTATGCGTATTCCAAATAATACGCGAAAAAGAAAGTGAAATATCTCCAATTATAAAATTAGGTACTTTTTACTCCTATACATTCATTATGATATGAGAGATCCACAATTCAATTTTGTATCCATTGTCTCTCTTCTATTTATTTCCCTTTAAATGCACTGCATACGTTGATTTTTGTGAATCTGGATAACCTGAATCGTTCAATCATGCATGAATACATTTATAAAATCAAAAGGGCTAGCGGAACAGAGCAGAGCGACAATATTGGGTGTTTAGCTTCTCAAACATAAATACTGTTATGAACACAAGTAGAAAGAGACAGCTCAATTCAAAAAGAAAAAAGAAACTAACTTGTTAAGAGGGAAAGCTCATTAAACTCAAAAACGTGTAAACCATATCACACTGCACATGTAAGGCTCCCTGATCTGGAACTCATTGCACAGACATTTATTTGAGCGAATGTAAATCATCCAAATCCTTCAATCCTGCAAGACAGGAGTAAGTAAGGGTTTATCTTGAAAGAAGGCACGGAGATTAGCAGCAAGAAGTTGGGATATACGGTTGAAAGACTCAGAGGTGAATGCAGCAGCATGTGGAGAGAGTACAACATTATCCAAAGAGAAGAGTTCATTGGGAGCAAGAGGCTCTCTCTCAAACACATCCAGGCCAGCTCCTCCTATCTCACCGCTCACCAGACGCCTGACCAGTTCCTTCTCGTCAATCAGACTTCCTCTTCCCACATTCATTATCACTCCCTCTCTTCCTAGTGCCTCCATCACTGCTCTGTCCACTATGTGATGAGTCTCCTCTGTCAGTGCACAGCACAGAATGAGAGCGTCACTGTTAGCGGCGAGCTCAACGGCGGTGGGATAAAATGGGTATGTCACCGACGATTTCTGGGTTCTTGAATGGCACATTATTTTGCAGCCGAAGGGTTCGAGCCTTTTCGCCACCTCCATCCCTATTTTCCCCAATCCAACTATCCCCACTTGCTTGCCTCCCACCTGAAACAATCATTTCATTCTTCGGTTAGTGTTTATGCGTTTTTATCCCTTTCACTCTCATGCTAGTTTTCATCGCTTAGTCAATTTAAGGGACCAAAACTCTAACTTGTTTTTGTCAAACTTTAACGGGTACTACCGGCGTCAGTAGAGGGATTTGTGTGTTAGACCTACGTGCTTTTAGGTGAAATGAAGCTCAAGTATTCTTAGGCTGCGATAGATTAACAATAGCCATTCAGATCATCTTACAATTAATTTCTTTTTTTTATTATAATACTGGATTTCATTTATATCATACAATACAGACATACTTAAGATGTCACAACATCTTCCTCCCGCACCCTTCCATCATGAAGATCAAAATGGGTGGACATAATAACAGAAGTTTCCTAACATGTGTCATTTTAACTAATCTATCTGCTAAGCTATTATCCTCCTTTAATACATGGTATATCACAATATTTCACTTACAAGAGACTAGCATACGGGCCTCATCAACTTACATATATTTCTCAGACCTGTGTCATCTTCCCCATAATGTCCAATCACCTTGGCCCATTAGTGGAAAGAGGTCTTTTTTATCAAAGATAGCATAACCCCAAGAAAAAAGGAAGGAAGATGGCATAACTGCATAATCATTGGGCCTTAGTTTCTCTCTCTGTATTTTTTTTCTAGAAAAATCGAATTTCAGTCTCTTTCAACACAATTGAGTTTCTCTTAAACTAAAAAACTATATTTTTAAAATTCATTTTATATTTTAAATGCTACTACTGCTACACATTTTTTAAAAAAAAAAACTACTACTACTAGACTCGTTTAACTACCCAGATTATTTCAGCAATAATGCACAGATTAAGTCGCAACTTTATGTTTATATATATATATATATTAAAAAAGGATTACCCTTGAAGCGGGAGGAATATTCCGGGGCCCCTCATATCGAAGCAATTTCCGGACACATCGATTCGCAGCGGAAATGCTCATGAGAACATCAATCAACAAGCCGACGGCCAAGTCGGCGACATCCTCGGTGAAGGCTCCGCCGGCTGTGGCGACCTGGACGCCGAGGCGGCGGCACTCGGGCATGTCAATGTGGTCGGTGCCCATGCTGGGGGTGACGATGAGGCCGAGGGAGGGGAGGGAGCAGAGGAGATCGGCAGGGACCCGTTGCATAGGGCTGCAGAGAATGGCGCGAACGGAAGAGGGATGAACGTTGAGGGAGGAGAGGAATTGGGGAAGACAAAGGGAAGAGGCGAAGAAGCTGATGAAGTTGTAAGAGTGCTAGTGCCTGGATTGTAAATCTCGGAAGATAGATGGAGGACACAGAACCAGAATATGTGGCAGATCGTTAGCCATTGATGGGTTTTGCGAAGAAGCTGATGAAGTTGTAAGAGTGCGAGTGCCTGGATTGGAAATCTCGGAAGATAAATGGAGGACCCAGAACCAGAATGTGTGCAGATAGTTAGCCATTGATGGAGTTTGAGGATAGGAGGGACGCTGAGCCTGAGGAGTTAACCACAGTGTGACCGTGGAAAAAAGTACTTTTAGGCAAGTTACATTTGACTTCTACAAACCCTCCGCCAAACAAACCAATTGTGTATTTGGAAAACTTTCTCTCTCAAACGTAAGACAAAAATCATCTTGAAATCCGGATATTACTTCCTCTCCCAAATACATACATTTGTGTTGGCTGTTAGCTTCGGCATGTTTCATATCGCCTCACTACAAGTCTCTTGATTTTGCAGCTTACTCTTGTTAATATCGTTGGACTAGAAAATTCAACCCAGCTTGTGTTATCCCTGCATGCTCGATCAATTTTCTTAAACATATTGCACAAAATTCCTGATCAATCATCACCATAATTCTTACTAGTAATTCACATGACGCGTTGCTTCAATTCTTGATTTATTTTAACTCCTGTATTGCGATGTTTTTCGCATAGATAACTTCTCGTGTTCCTGAATTATATCCGTAAATAAAATACTTGAAAATCTTATTCCAAGAATATATAATTATTATTACGAATACGACATCATAAATAAAATTACCCAAGAAAGACATCAGCATCAATATCCGAATACATAAAAATGGCATCCCGTCACCAATTATGCAATCCATTCATAGTATGGTCAGGAAGATGTAAAAAGTAATGTTAGAAGGTGAGTAAGCATGGTGCGATTTAGTCAAACATCAAGGCTTAGTATTTATGTGTAGATACAATTTATAAGGAGTCATCCTAATGACAAGATTCACATATCAAGACTTGTCAGGTATCCTCAAACTCCTGGCGTTCAGTTATTTGTAATACTGGAAGATAGGGAAAGGACACTGGCCAGAGACTGTATATATTAGAGGCTTTGTCAAGAGAGGGCATGTTTCCACAAACCTCTGTTAGGAAAGGCCTTCAAATTCAATTGTGTGAATCTCAGGAAGCCTGCCTAGATGCATCTTGCTTAAACTTGAGAACTCAAATGAGTGAGAGCACTGACGAAGGAGCAAGAGTGATCAGTTGATGAGGACATGGTGTTGAACACACTAGATGCGCACAACAAAGCCAATGTTGAATAGACCAAATTGTTTTAGATGTTCTTCCAACCTTTAGGCTCTCTGCCCCAAAGCCAATTTTTTTTCCTGGGCTGGATGCACTGCCTCACATCCAATTCCTTCATCAACTTATTCACAACTCTAGGGAGCTCTTGGTAGTTTGATCCCTCGATATAGGCTAAATATATCGGTTATCTTTTGTGGGAACTTGAAAATATAGGATTCCAGAGTCCTCCAGTGTTTTGAGCACTTGTACATACATGGTTGTTATGATTACTGGTTCATTTAATTCCTGACTCTCACTCACTTGTTGTCTCTTCCAAGTTCATAGACGCGAGGGGTTAAGGAACTTGGAGGGATTTTCAACAGCAAATTAAAAAGGCTTGGCTCAACTCATGCCTTTGGATGTAACTGTAGCGTAACAGAATGAAAAAGAATCCGCCGAGGTCGTGTTTAGCAGCATGATGACATTAGAACTTGTAGATCCTCGGAAACTCTCCTGTTTGTGCGGCTCTGAGAACCATGAATTCCAGTGCCCTCCTCTCGAAAACTCCACCTTCTCTCTAGATTTCTCCTGCAGAGTTCACTCTCCTCCGCCTAACCATCACGGAGCCATCGTGCTCTCTTTGCTTCTGCACATCTTCACCCATCCCTGAGCTGTCATGCTCTTTTAGATCGGCATTGTCATCGCTGTCACTGTCCTCTTCGCCATAAGACTGCTTTGTTTATCTTCACTTCCCTGCTCCTAGAGAAGAACCATATGGTCGCTCATCCCAAATAATTTTTCTGCCTCAATTGTTTCTTCATCTGTGTGTTTATCTCTTCTTGGCTTTCTCAATTTCCTTTCCATTGTCTTCTTTTGTTTCACCTGTTTCCTTTGTTAGATCTCTCATCTCCGATAACTCCGCTTTTTCTGTTTACATTCATTTCTTGTGTCTTTTCTATCAGCTTGCATGTTGGTTTGGTTTTGTGCTCCTTTGCCTTTTCAGGTGTATTTTCAAATTTCAAGGTCTCTGGTTTATATCAAATAATCTTTTGTATTCTATTTGATTAGTTACTTTAATCTTCAGGAGTCTTTTTGTTGTTAATCTAGGGAGTAAATCTCTATCATTTGTTTGTTGTCTTTATTGGTTTGTTCTAGCTAGTCCAGTGAAAGTTTTTGATATGTCTCCCCCATATGGACACAATAGCTTTTCATTTAACAACGACCACTTTGCTTTTGCTAAAGTAATGGATCATCGCGGGTTGCATTCTTCGAAATTGCAATCCTTGATAAAAATTCATGGGAAGTTAAAAGGATTGATTTCAGTAATCCAACAATTTAGCAACTCTTTTCTGTTTTGTTTCCAACATATGGATGACTTGAACTATATGCTTCTTCAAAGATCATGGATGCTGGAAGGTTACATTATTAATCTAATTCCATGGAAGTCAAGTGCAACCTTGTTTAACATGCATGCTCATAATTTTCCAGTTTGGGTCCAAATTCGTGGTTTACCTTTAAAATTCTATAATGAGGAGAAAACTCGTTATATTGGTAACCGGTTGGAAAAATTTGTTAATTATGATGCCAAGAGTTGTTTGAATTGTTATGGCTTTCGCATTCAAGTTTGTCTCTCAGACTTTGGATTGAACCTAATCAATCTTAATAGCCTCAAATTGCTTGATGGTTATCTTTGAATGAATCCCTGTTTTTGGAATAAGTAGGGAGAATATGCCATTCCCGTTTGGGTTTTGGCCATGTTGCTAGGAATTATAATTCCCCCCCCCCCCAATCTTAAACCTCAAGTTGTGATCTCTACTATGGGTTCCAAGTCTATTATTATTAAGTATAATGGTTTGACTTACTACATCTCTACTGCCCAAGTGCCAGGAGTCCGGATTACTGCACATTGTTCTCCTTTAGAGAATTTGGTAGAGGAGGTTGCCAAACGCAAAAGCTGGTCTCATTATGAGAAGAATATGAGTGCTAGGTTTATATGCAAACGTAAAGCTGAAACATTTGAGATAAGTAGCCAAGTAAATAAAAGGTTTAAAATACATGATCTTAAAGACTCTTGCTCCAAAGGTGTGTGCACTCAAGCTACATGTGAAGAGAACGATTCAATCTCTAAAGTCTCATATTGAAATGAATAGGAAGAGCAAATATTGAGGAGCCTTCAGAATTTTTTATGCACAGAAGAGTTATATCTTATTCAGAAGTTACTTGTGTTTTTTATGCCTTGGTTCTTTCACTTAAGGCCAAAGCCTTCTCAGATCAATTAACTTGGCATGGGAATGAAAGTACCAAGAAGAAAGATGTCAATGGCCTCAAGAGAATAGAGGGAAAAAACAATTAGTACATGAGGGAATTGATGTTCTTGTTAAACTTGAGACTTGTCGTGCATCTCATATTTTGGGTTCTGAGGTGTTATCATATAAGAAAACACATTGGAAGTCTCATTGAAAGTACCATAGGTTGGATGATACTGTGGTAACCCTAAGAATTGGAAAATCACTCATAATATCTATTTTTTCCTCTGTCTTTGTTGTTTACTAGCCATCGAGTCTAAATCCCATTATGATAATGCGACAACATAGGCTTTAGTTATGTTCCACAATGATTGGCACAATCTCTTGACTTTTTCACAAAGCTTTCAAGCTTTGGTTTGTGTTCCTGAAGGTTTCTTCAATACCCTATAGGATACCCACATCTTGACCTTAATGGTCAATAGTGACATTAATCGATAGCTTTTGCTCCACACTACTTTTATTGTAAATGATGCCTGTAGTCATCTTGTTTTTTCTCCGATGTCATGCATGGTGGCAGCGTCATGGCTTGTGTGTATTGTTAATACTATATTTTTATTTAGACTACGAAGTTTAACTTTGTTGAGTCTATAGCTCAGTTTGCATATAGATAGAATGTTTTAATCTACGTTTATTTGTTGTTTCTAGTTGTTATAATGTTTTTAATTTTTCTCATTATTGGACAAATATGGTTCTTACTAATTACACGATCCTTTAAAAGCCCAATGTTTTTTATGTATCTTTTTACCTTGTCTTTAATAATATTGTCTTTTTATTAAAAAAAAAAGTGCCCTCCTCTCGAGAAATTGACCAGAGACGACAGGATTCAATAGGCGGGTCACAAGTGTGCCAAATGTTCGAGTTGCCTTAATTTCTGGCTGGATGTTTTTTCAGTGGGTGGCGGACAACTTGCTCAAGAATTGTCAATAAATGACAAGTTGAAGGCAATCACTCTCCAATTTGAAAACCCTGATGTTGAGATCGGTTGCCAAAAATGGAGCAACCTCGAGTGCTTTTATTCTGAAACAATGAAACTGCGAGGGGATGATACAAAAAGCCAAGGTATGAGAACTCGGATCTGAAGATGGGATTGGGATACGGTGGCTGGTAGGGAGGGGAAGGAAGGAAAGATGAAGGAGGAGGAGGAGGAGGAGGAGGAGGAGGAGGAGGGTTGGGATTAGTGTTCTTTTGATGGTGCCTGGGAGATACGTAAACCATGGATGATTGGTTCAAGAGTGTTGAGAGGGAGGGAGGGAGGAAAAGAGAGGAAGGAGGATACTCTACAACTGCTCCATGGACAGGGTCATGAGCTACTTGTCAAGGGCATCATCACATTGCTGAATACCATATGGAGAAGACGGAACTTAATCATCCATGAAGGAAAATCCACCACTCCTGCTGCGCTTGCAAATGAGATTAATTCACCCGCCTCAATTAATGAGATCGGTTTCTCATCTGAAAAGGAAAAGCATCCGCAAGCTACACCCTCTTTGCCATCAATACACCAATCTTTCCTACTAGATTTCTCTAATACAGAAAAGCAAAAGCAGAGGAGACATGATTTGTAATATTTGGGACCTATTCAACGGTTCTTCTGCAAAAAATTGCACCACAATGATAGTTGCTTCATTCATAAATGTCTGAAGGGAGCTCTTAACTGGATTGTCAACAATTACTTTTTTTCTCACCAACGATGGCTGTTTTTAATTGTTGTCCTACTTTATCTTCCTTTTTGTAAGACCTACTTCTTAATTTCATTTTGATCTTATTATAAAAGAAGAACAAGGGGATGGAGGAGTGGAGTAGTGAGGAAGGGGACAAATGGGGCAACTTGCATGGAATTCTGTGCAAGAGGGAGTTGCGAGGGGAAGAAACTGTCGACAAAGGAAAGTGAGTGAGCTGCCTGTCTCTTTGGTGGCCAATTCAAACCCATCCCTCTACTCTTCAACCCTCTAATCACACTCCACTCCTCCCTTTCTACCATTTTTTCAGCTCTTCCTACAACTGGAAAATTAATCATTCCCGTTCAGATCCAACCCATTTAGTTTCTTTTTGCAGAATTACATGTGTGTGTTAGTCTTTGTAAATCCCACACCACTCATCCATATTTCTTGGGCACACTTGACATACATATTAAATGATGTCCTTTGACATTTCGTGGGTGTCGGCTGCATTTCCATTACATGACTCCAGTGCCCACACACAATTTCAACTGTATTCATTCAAATCCTTTTGGGACCTTGTAGCAATAACAAAGTTTAGATAAGTCAGATTCCAAAATCTTACCTAAAGTAGGATATGCCTTCATTCACACTGTCAGTAGGATTTAAATCGATAACTTTATGACTCAAGAGTCAAATACTTATTTGGTTAAAATTTTTGGTGTTTTCCAGAGAGATATTGAAGTTTATTAACTGACAGTAGCTTTGTTTATGAGAAAATGAAATGGGAATTAAGCATTCCTGCAAGAGAATTTAAATCCAAAAGACTTTCATTAGTTGCGTTTCCCCGTTGATGTGTGCGGTCCATTTCTTAGGATGGCCATTTCATTTCCCACTTGTTTTTCCTCCTTCCACTTCTTTTGATGGAACTGGTGTTACCCGATTCTGAATATTGTAATTGCACGTAGAAAGCGTTGGCAAAAGAAAAAAGGAAATCTGCATGAGAATTGATTGAAATAATCAAAATAAAAGCCGAGTGGGTTGGCATGCAGTGGATCCTCATCGATGATTTAATTTAAGGATAGCCAATGGTTGGCCAACTTGGTTTACATACAAAACTACTTAAAGATTAAAAGAAATTTTGTGTCAAACTTGTGCAAATGCACGACTTAACAAGTCACATGTGACGACATGGCGGAAGGAAATCTGTCATGTGACTTTGCCTTGTGGAGATTATCACAGGAACACGTGTGAATACTAAGTGAATATTTGATTTAGGATGTATTTGGCAACCAATTCTAGAATCTAGGTTTTACCTTAAAATCGAGGTTTTGTCCAAACAAATTTTTTTTCCCAAAAGCTATTTTGGTTACAAAACCTCAGTTTGAAACCTAGGTTTTCTCTTTCCTACTTTTTCCTCTTTCCTACTTTTTCTTTCTTTCTCTTTCCTACCCACTTTTTTTCCTCGGAATCCGTAAAAACTATTTTTCAAAATCTATTCTCCAAAATCTAAATTTTAATTCGAAATCTGTAAAAGCTATTTTCAACCTCACATCCAAACAAGCTCTTAATCTTTTTCAAGCCATTCTGTACCAACACCCAAAAACATTTATTGCCTTTTTTCTGAAAAAAAAAAAGAATAGAAGAAGCGTGAATTGGCTAAGAGGTTTCTATTAAAAAAAAACCACTCTCCTCCTAAATGGTGGCTGCTAACTCGACTTACCATTTACTTCCATCACACACACTATGGTCCGTTTGAAAATGCAGTAAAGAAGTATTTTTACATAAACTAAAGTAAATATGTGTATGAAATTATTCCATTTTACAGAAAACACTGTTAAACGGATTTTTGATTTTTCTAAACGGAATACCAAACATGTCCTATATGTATATACTATCACTAATCTATGAGCTCTCCTCAACCTTGTATGAATTCCACTATCTTTAATATAATATTAATCTTTAATATAAAAATTAGTTTATATTTTTTTACATATTAATGAAATTAAATACATTACTTAAAAATATTTATTTGTGTATTATTATATTAAAATCATATTATAAAGTAAATTTGCTTAGATAATAATGATAAATATTTAAAATAATATATATATATATAACCCGTACATTAAAGTACTTTTTTTTATCGAATTAACATGAGGAATGTATTTGGCTCATAACGAATCATTTATGGAACTGGTTGCATTTCAGTTCACAGATTAGTCTTCCTCGCCCCTTCTACAGTCAGTCTCCTCATTGCTCTTATCATATTTATTATACAATAGTTCTAAGTTTAACCATCAAATCTCTAATGCTCATAAACCATCAAATCTCAAATCTCTAAAGTATTTATTATACAGTAATGTTCATTTTGACTTTAATAATGTACTTTATCTTAGATGCCTAAGCTTAACCATCAAATCTCTCCGCAATAATTCTAAGTTTGGATGGGCCCCACTTAGCCTTGGACCATGTCAATTAGTCAACTCAAAAAATGGTATAGTCAAAAAGTTACAATCATCAATTTGTTTGTCTAATCCATTCTACCCATGCATGACACTGTACTGAAGCCAAACTGTGGAAGTTCGATTTACCAATCTTCATTGGGGCAAAAAAAAGATATACCAATCTTCAAATCTGACAAATTAAGAAATTATTAATAATTGACCTTAAAATTTATTCCTATTCAAAGAAATGAACAACAAAGAAAATAAAGGAGGAGGAGAATTAGTTGCCATTTTAGAGCATGTTTTACAATTACTCTAAAAATTATGTTTATGTAAATTGAAATAAATTTTTTTTACGTATTTATTTTAATTTGTAGAAAATCATTTTTTTAAATGAATTATCAAACACTAACTTACCTGATTTAGCATGGATTGCGAGAATAACTGGCAAGATTCACGGAAAAGTTCAGAACAGGGGAAGGATTGCAATCTGGGACTTCGTTTTCTGGTAGGAGCCGGCTATCTGCCACCCAAAAGTTAAAAAGGCGCATCGCAGCAATTTTCAGATCCCAAGTCATTCATTCACTGGAATAGAGAGAGAAGGAGAAGGAGATGAGGAGGGGAGAGAGAGAGTGACGAGATTGCAAGAGTCAACCGACCCTTTTTGGATGTTTATATCTGTGAGGCTTCGAAAACTCCACATGCTCCATTTTATCTTTACCCTTTTTCCTTCTCTCCTTTCTCTGTCCAAATCTACAGACGTTTAGTTTTCCACCATTTTTTACTCAAACTTTTCTTTTTATCCCTCTGAAACCTCACCACAGTCAAGCATGCATCAACAGAAAGCGATGACGCACTCTCAGCATTAGGGTTCATGTTTTCTCATATTA
>JANTPZ010142316.1:0-15146 GCA_025593235.1 Vachellia pachyceras
CTGTTTCATTACTGCAGTAAACCCCTTTCCAGTTGCAGCAATCTTCATAACGGTCTCCATCGTCTCTCCATGTTGATAACATGCCAGAGTCATCTTGCTGGATTCCTTGTTTGAATGAGAGTAAAGCTTTTCTCTCATTCTCTATGCACTGTGTTCCTTCTCTGATGGCAGCCAAACTGAGACTTTCATGCAACAGAAACAACAATAATGCACAGAAAAACTTGAAGATAAAGCCCATTATAATGGTAATATCTATCTTCAATACAAGCTCAGAAGTAAAGAATTTTCAATACAATGCTCTTGGGAGAGATCTCCAGGAGATACGTGCGTCATGGAAAATGGATTAGTAAGATTTGTATAGAGTCATTGTAGGGGCCATAGATCTGTAGATTTTTTGCCATTGATCAAAACACGATTTCTGTGAATCTTGACTATCCCTCTCAACACAAATGTCACATCTAGAAATTGAACTTACATATAAAGGTATCTAGCAGGCTTTACACGGTTAGACCAAATATGTGTGGATGGCAATTTAGAATTTTTTGTAAATATTAAGAGAAATAAAACCACCAAAATGTGTTTAGTTTAGCATAAGGGACGAATCTCTCACAACATGGTGAACTAAAATTTGAATTCCTGTTGAAATATGTGTCTACATTTAATGTTTAATAGTGCTTTAAACAGAATTAACACTAATGTGATGATACCTCTACTTAGCCAAAAAAACACATAAGAGAGATAAAGCCAAAAATGTGCAAAAATAAGTGGACAATGTTTTTCAAAGTCAATTATAAATATTGAGAAATTAGTGGTTATTGATAGATTAAAACAAGATATTTTTTTTAAGAGTGTGATATATGGGGCAATTGTGGGGCTACATACACTTGAAGGTTGACTTTGAAGACTTTTGTAATGAAGAAGACAATATGTTTCAGTTAGGACACGTTATTTGAGCAAATTTAAACTTTTTCATACACGTTAAGAGGTCAAAGTCACAAAATACAAGTTGAATGATTGGAACTCCTTTTTATTAGGGTGTAGAATGAATTTGGGCGGGACGAATTACATATATAATAAAATAAATACTTCATGTTATTTGTAAGTGATAAATAACGTATTTTATCTCTCAAATATTGGACAATGTATAAGAAAATGTATTTGGTCATCAGTCATCACTATATTCTATTAAATCTCGTGAAATTGCATGTTTATTGGTCCACGTGTCTTACTTGGCCTGTATAATTATTGCCCATCAATTGTTTTGGATGATATTTTCTATTTAAATGTTGATTCATTAACATCTTGAAAGTATAGGTACTTGAGAATTGTTTTTTTCACTTTATTTTTGAAACTAATATACTAAGTTGGATACATCAAAATTCAAAAATTGAGTTATAATTAAGTTAAAACTACTGTAATTGAGTTACATTGAGTTAAAGTTTATTGATTAATTTACAATTGAATCAAAACTAAAATAACTAAAATATTAATTTTGGATTTTTTAAATAACTCTTATTTTCTCATGTTATTATCTAATGCTTGTTTAAAAAATTATTTTTGTGTGCAAGATATAAAGCAAAGTATTGAATATATTTGGGTCCTTTTTGGTATATTAAGGTCCTTAGCCCAAAAGTATGAAAGATCAAGTCGACGTAATAGTGTTTCTAGAATTTTCAACTCGTCAACGAGAGTTGGCACAGATGGTAAGAAACGGACTCAATTTTCATAAGGAGGTGATTTCGATTTCCTTTGCCATTGTGAGGGCTCATTTGGCAGGCAATCTCATAAGTCCCTTGTAAGTGCTCAAAGAGCCCTGGGGCCGTGCCCTGGCTTTAGTGGGGGATTGATGCCGAACCCACCTAGACTTCTTTGTAAAAAAAAAAGAATCTTCCAACTCACACCTCAAGTCAACGTATAACATATTCCAAGAAACTAAAGGGACTAAGACATCATATTTTTACAATACAACTGCCAAATTATATTTCTCTTTTTGCTTATCCGCGAGCTTCTAAGTAAAACAGTGGCAAAAAAAAAATTATGGACATTGGTTTTGGCATTGGGATGTACATTTATATTATATGTCAAATTATGTTTATGGTCAAATCCATTAATTATTTATCTAAGTTTTAACAATTACTTGATCTTGATTGGATATCACAATATTCTTTTTTGGTAAAAGTGTAATTCTAAATTTAATTTCCAAGTCAAAGTGTTCTTTTTTGGGACACAATTTTTTATTAGTTGTACATTAAATTGTGCTAAAGTTGTGACATAATGCTTATATGGTCATTAATATAAAAGTTAGTCAACTTTTGTTAGAAAGATTAACATAACTAAATACCATACTTAAAAGTATTTATTTATACATATAATTTTATTATATATTAGTTTATAAATCAAGTAAATTAGTTTATACAAAAATGATAAATATAAAAAATTTTAAATAGTGTATTTACCTTCATTAATTCATTCACTTAAAGTCAAATATTTATTATACTAAGGACCGGACGGTATTAATATTGTGATGTGTATAAAATAAAAATATTGGAGGAGAAGTGTTGAGTTCATTCAAATTTTAATCACAGGCTTCTTAGCCTATCCAAAAACTCAATGCATGAGGCCCCACATAATCAATAATCAACAATACATACAAATTTAACCAACTTTTAAAAATATATTCACATAAATTGAGATGAAACAAAAAATAACATTGAGAAAATAATTTCTACTATTAATCTAAACATATCCAATGAGGCTTAGAACTTAAAATGTAAGACCCCACAAAAAGGTGGGACAATCCCCAAAATAGGAGTATGCAATTTGAAGCAGCCAGCACATAACATTCTTTAGTAAAATGCGAAAGAATAATTCCACAAGAAAATAAAATGCTAACTCATTAATAAATATAATTAAATTCCTTAATTAGAAGGACATGACCTTCTAAATATCTCGTGAATATAAAATATGATGATAATATTTAGAAAGACTCTTTTGTTAACACTTAAACGCTAAATTTCCAACACCCTATGGATGTGGGGAAAACACTCTATTTATATGCCCACAGTCTTACACATTGCTTACACTCATACTTGAATGATAAATAATAGATAATCAAATCCATGAAAATAAGAGGGCAATGGAGATGGATATCCATACACTATATATAATATTCATACCATTTCCTTTTGAATATCTAGGTATTTCATTAAAAAAATTAATTAGGAAAAACTCAGCTGTGGATAAAAACTTAACTCTGAATGTACATCATTTATTAATATATTATCCAATGATATCTTGTTAAAAACATTATTAGAAAAACAAGTGGGACAAGAATGGACAAGGAAAAAGAATATGGCACCTATTATCTACGTGCATTTATATACTCTTATAAATATTGTATAGGGAGAATTGGGGAAGTCCTCACTGACAAATTAATTGAACAATATAACATACATAATGTGGAATGTCAGTTGCATTTGTATAATGTGAAAGGTCTGTTGCATTTGTGCATTTTTTCGAAATTTGATGCAGTTAAGTTTCCATGCACTAACCTTCCACATTATTCAACTGATCTTCCATAATATGCAATTGATCTTTTGCATTATGTAAATGCAACTGACTTTTCACATTATATAGGTTTCATCCTCCAGTTAATTCTCCTAAACACACATATTCTTACTCAGTGTGTTGGACAAGTTTGATTTGTTGAGATAGCCAGGAGCTTTGATATATGTGTTAAATTACTAAATACTTGTATCAATGCTCTATAATATTTTTTTATGAATTTAAAAATTACATATTAAAAATGATTTTTCAATCACAATGATCCAAGTGAATTACATGCTAACCTACCAATGCAATCACAAATTAACAGACTTAAGGCAATAGTCTACTTTTTTTTAGGGCAAAAGGCATTATTAGAAAAAAATTGTTGTGAAGACCTTAACATTAAAAATGATATCATATATGTGAAAGTCTAAATTGTTTTTTAAGGCATAATTTTTTATCAATAACTTAACTAAGGGCCTGTTTGGGATGTTGTCGTAGAAATACGTTCATGCAAGTTAAGATAAAACTTCTCTCACGTATTTATCATGTAAATCGTGAATCTCATTTAAAAAAAAGCTTGTACCACTAATTTAAATAAAAATAATATATTTAATAAATTGGAGAGTATTTGTTATAATCATTGAGTAGATAAAATAGTATTTAAATTTAAATTAAATAAGAGTGGGTGGTGTCGACGTGTGGGACCATCAACTATGTATTTGCTCATGACTCTCATTGTGTGTGTTTGGGATAACGTTTGGGTATCTCAAACTCAAGTTAACATTATTTTTTTACCAATCGAGATAATCATATTCCTATATTTACCTCGTACACCGTAAAAATATTTTTCCACAACTTTTTCAAATCTGCCTATTATTTGAGTGTGTTGTTCAGAACCAGAATCCAACGCTCAAATCAGAGACCTAATGTAAAGGTGCATGATCAGCATTTTCAAGTATTTTTTTATGGAGAGTTAAAATTTAAATTATCCTTTTTGGGTGTGTACATCACACTGAATTATTCTTTGAACTTTTAATATTAGATACATCAAAAAATATTTTAAGATTTGAAACATATCTAAAAAATATTTTAACGTACCAAAAAAAATATTTTAGGGTGCTCGACACTTTTGAAAAAATACTTTAATTAATGTGACGCATGCACCACAAATATTTTATAACCAATTAGATTAACTTAAATAAAAAGGGATTATACATAATCTTAATGCATTCCACAAAGTCAAATGTTTAGTTGCTATAGTGATGTAACCCAACATAATTGTGATTACAATATATTACATCAAATTAAGTAATTCCTATTACATACCTTTATCTATATGACATGGATTATAACTTACATGAATTGATAGCTGCGCACTTTTGCTTTTCATAAATCAATATTCAAGGATGTACACATCTCATTTTTAACTTTAATAGAATTAAAAAGTTTATTTTAATTTTTATAGATAAAATATAAATTTTATATAATGATTCCCTGATAACTTAATAAATAAAGACTCAATAATCATCATTCAACTACATTACCTTCCACTCCATACTATTCAACTCCACACACATTAACACTCAATTTTAGTTGAACACCTTGTAGCAATAAGGGTTTGTTTGGAAGTCATTTTGAGAATAGCTTTTATGGATTCTGAGGTAAAACCTAAGTTTAAAAAAGGTGATTGTGTTTGGAAAGTTTTGATTTTTACGGATTCCAAGGCAAAAAAGTATGTAGGAAAGATGAAAGATGAAAGAGAAAGAAAGAAAAAGTATGAAAGAATTAATTTATTAAGAGAGATGATATAATTTGATAAGAAAATAACTTTTTCAAAACCTAGGTTTTAAACTAAGATTTTGTATCCAAAATAGCTTTTCTGAAAAAATGTGAGTAATTGGACAAAATCTAAATATTAGAGTAACACAAGAAATGAAACCAAACAAGGCCTTAATGTCTATTAACCTTCTCAGAAAGATTTTGAAATTTTCACTGTATGTCCCCCACGGTTTTAAATGAAATTAGATCGTGTGAACCTGAAGCGTCATGTAATATGTGGTCTGACCAATAGCAAAACAACAAGTGTTCACATGGGTCCCATCACTCTTCTCTCTCCCACACTCCCATGTATCCCTCACCCCTCCTCCCATATTGCCCTTCCCTCTCTGCTTTTCACACGCTTCTCTTTTCAATTATGCATCCCTCCTCATCTTTAAATTCATCTTCTCAATTTTTTTTCTAAGGTAAGCGTTCAAAGAAACAAAATAAATTAAAATGAGGAGCAGAATAATCGGTCCGTTTAGAAAAGCGGTAGAGAAGTACTTTTACGCAAATCGAGGTAAATATGTGGAGAAGATTGTCTCGTTTTACGAAAAAAATACTGTTGAATGTACTTTTTGGTGGGATTTAAGTATTTCCAAACAAGCACCATATGTGTTATATCAGCGGCAAAAATGATGAAGAAAGTAAATATATTTAGAAACTGTCTTATTATTTTTATTTTTTAGGGTTTGGTGAGTGCCAGATTTTTTCTCTTAAAAAATATTCATACACTTAATATATACTTTTAGCATTAAAAAATCTCATTAGATACAGAATCTATAATAATTTTGAAATTATATAAGAGAATAAAATTATATATCATATATGAACTTAAGATAAAATTATATGAATTTTCAAGTGTGCATACTCATTTTAACATTAAATAACCAGTGTCTTTATTAATAAATTTCATTTTGATCATTCACCATCAAAATAAAATTTCAATTTCATCCTAACTGTAATAAAATTTTATAGTCTTTTAATTCTTAAGTGAAAAAAGTTAGATACGTAAGAGTTAACTGTAATTATCAACAAAAGAAAAATTATAAAGTTGAAGATTTAAAAAATTTATATATTCTAGTGCCCAGCAGGTAATAACGCTAAGAAGGTCTAGCATTTATTAGGAGTGGGAATGCAGGTTGGGCGTGAGTTCAGGTTGGCATTGGGAGATAGGCTCTTCCAGCTCATCCCGTCTAATCTATGGGTTAAGCACATTGATTAGCGGAATAGCCCACTTAACCTTTTTTTAATTTTAAAAATAATGTATTTTTATTTTTAACATTTTTTAATCTCAATATTTTTTTTTACAAAATATAATAAATAAAATCCTATAAATTTAAAAATAGTATAAAATATTTTATTTTTCACATAAACTTTCTATAATATTTTGTTTAAAATTATAACAAAATATTAATATTTATATTTTTTTGAAAAATTAAAAAATGTCATTATTAAAAATTTATTGGTGGAAAAAGTCATGTGACTATACAATCTTATAGAAGAAGAAGAAAGAGAAGTTTAATTTTTTTAAAAATATATATATATTTCGCCGACTCGCTAACCCATCACTGGCTGGCTTTCTACGACCCGTTAAGTCGGGGTTGTTGGCGGGCTGGCACACCCAACCTTCAATCCATTACAATTAATTATTGAATTACACTATAGTTCCGTACAACATAGAATTCACATTAAGTTGAAAACAAAATGTTTACACAATTTAATTAAATGATTAATAGTAGTAGCAGCAGCAGCAACAGCAAATAGCCAAACATTAGCCCCATTCCAATGAATTTTGTCCAAAAATTTTGATAAAATAAATTTATATTTGAATAAACATTGAATTTAGAATATATTTTCATATAATACATTCTACCAAAAAGGAGTTTTTTGTTCATAATATATTTTGTAAGATGACAACCACATGTGAAAGAAATAAGAGAGATGATATATTATCAAATAATCAAAAAGAAAAAGAAAAGGCCCTTTAACTTATTATATGTAGAAGAACAACAGGATCCAGAGTCACGAGAGCTGAAATTTGTGCATCTAACAATAATGCATAAGAGATCATTATCAGATTATTTTTATTATTTATAAGCATTGTACACACAAAGAAAAATTATCAATCAGAAAAACGAATAATTTTATACTGAAAACATGTTACATATTACTTTTTTGTGTGTGCGTGAGAGAGATACACATATTTTTTGTTCAAAAGGGAACACGTTAAATATATTTATTATATACTAAAAAAATCTAATTAGTGGATCATTGAACTGATACAACTTTTTTTTTCATTTTCTATGCAACATATCTTTATTAGATGAAGAGCGGGATATATTCACATTTATATAGTTGAATATATATTGCATACAACTAAATAAAATTCACATCCCTTGAAGATATTATTCATGAACTATATACATATATGATAAAAAGTTAAAGTTATTAATAAAAAGGAATAAAACAATAATTCTGTAATTTTATTCTCGGGAACCAGGAGAAGGACAGCGAAGTTGTTACCGAAGCGCACAAGGAAAAGAGGAAGGATGTGGTGGGAGCCATAACCAACAAGGATACCATGCTAAATGTTAAAGTCTCACATAAGAGAGGTTCAGAAGGGTGCTGACCTATATAAGCGGACGCGCTGCACGCCCCCATGAGACGTCTTTTAGGGGAGAGAGTAATAGCCCCGTGACAAGTTGTATCAGAGTCAGCCCTGAGCCTTCGGTCTCTGGTGGACCCTCCGAACGCCGGCGAGGTTGCCGGTGGGCCCTGTAGAGAGGTCGCTCGCGGATTGGCTGGGGGAGGATGTCAAAGTCCCACATCGGAGAGACTCAGGAGGGTGTTGGGCTATATAAGCGGGCGCGCTGCACGCCCCCATGAGACATCTTTTGAGGGGAGAGTAATGGTCCAGTAACATAAAGTAAAATTCTTACTCTTGCAAGGCACGTCAAGTGAACATGGGCCTCAAATCAAAACACACGTACACCTGCCCAAATTTAAAATAAAATCAAAATCATGGGCAAAACATTCTATCATGTTTAATTATTATTATTATTAATGCTTCGAGAGGATCTCCTTCAATAGAATGCTATACATGGTTTAAGAAAAAAATGTACAAAGAGAGTAGAGTAAATGGATAATCTACTACTCCCAATCTTTAGTATAAGCTTTGTTGACTATTTTATGGGAATTAAGGAAGTTAAATAAAGTATTTTGACTGATCTAACCGGAGTTATATTAAATTCGGATGTAGTGTCTAGTATATGAGTTTGAAAGTTGTTTGTCATGTTTTTTTTTGGTACAATTTTGTTTGTAATGCTTTGATCAAAACAAAATAGTGTAACATGTCAAAAGTTATGAAAATTTGTTTTTAATTAATATGTTTGCGAACATAATGTAATATATAGAAGTTGCCATGAGTTAAAACTCCGAGGGCTAATAAAGTAATTAAGTTTTATACTAATTATGATTGGATATAAGGTAATGATATGTCTAAAAATAAACACTACAGATATTTATTTGGCTCATAAGTGCTTAATAGCGGTGACAAAGGAATCACGATGGTGGTGTTTAATGGTTCATCACCTTATCCTTGACAAAGTTGGAGGGGTTCGATTCATTCCTTAGGGTTTGTTTGGAAATCCTTTTCTGAATAGTTTTTACAGGTTATGAGGTAAAATCTAAGTTTTGGAGAATAGATTTTGAGTTTGTTTGGATATAAGGTTGAAAATATCTTTTACAAATTTTGAGGAAAAACCTAGGTTTTGGATAATAGATTTTTAGAGAATAGCTTTTACAGATTCCGAGGTAAAACCTAGGTTTTGGAGAATAGCTTTTGAAGATTCCGAGGCAAAACCTAGGTTCTGGAGAAGAGATTTTGGAGAATAGCTTTTACAGATTCCGAGGCAAAACCTAGGTTTTGAAAAGTGATGTATGTTTTTGGGAAGTTATTAGCTTTTACGGATTCCGAGGCAAAAAAGTGGGTAGGAAAGAGGAAAATAAGAACGAGAAGAGAGAAAAAGTAGGAAAGAGAAAACATAGGTTTCAAACTGAGGTTTTGTAACCAAAATAGCTTTTGGGGAAAAAAATTTTGCTTGGACAAAATCTCGGTTTTGAGGTAAAACCTAGGTTTTGAAATCAAACCTAAGTTTCAAAAGTGGTTGCAAAACCAACCCTTGGAAAATAGTTTTTACAGATTCCGAGGCAAAACCTAGGTTTTGAAAAGTGATTTATGTTTGAGAAGTTATTAACCTTTACGGATTCCGAGGTAAAAAGTGGATAGAAAAGATGAAAGAGAAAGAATAAAAAGTAGTAAAGAGAAAAGAAAATAAAGAAAAAGTAGGAAAGAGAAAAGAAAAAAAAGTAGAAAAGAGGAAAAAGAAAAAAGGGAAAAAGTATGAAAGAGGAAAGGGGAAAAAGTGAGAAAGAGAAAACCTATATTTCAAAAATTAAGTTTCAAACTGAGGTTTTGTAACCAAAATAGCTTTTCAGAAAAAATTTTGTATTTAGATAAAACACAGATTTTGAAACTAAACCTAAATTTTAGAAGACCTATACATGAAAAAACACGTGTAATCAACTACTTTACCCTTATTTAAAAGATTGGGTGGTGTTTGGATTAGGCTGGAACCATGATATTGCTCCCGGAAGATAGCTTACTTTAGGACATCATATGCTCTCAGTGTCCTCAATGATGTCCATCCAAATCAACCCAAAAGCTCATGAACGTCGTGCCACATCATCATGCTATTAAAAATTAAAGGATTATGATATAATTTTAGCAATGAAATTGCTCCTCAAATGTGTCTCACACAATTAAAATTAAATTTAGAAGGATTCCATATTTGACACAAACTTTTAGAAATGGAGTACTTAACTTTAACAACTCCATTAAATCGTCCAAACATCCATCCTTTTTCTAATGACAAACCTATATGTTCTTCCTTCAACTTTAAAACAAATGTGATAACTAATACGTGTTCTTCCTTTAATTCAATGAAATTGCTAAAATCGCACAATTTTTATAAATATTTTATCTGCTTTAATTTTACACACCTTAAAATTTAATTGTATCAAATACTATTAGGGGAAGTGACAGAAAAAGTACCTCGAAAATAGTGAATCCCAAAAAGGTTATTTGAGATTTTAAATCCCAGAATGATGATAGTTCATCACGCGTCTTTACCGAAGTTTAAAGAAAATGTCCTCAGTGCTTTATGCAAATGCATCATGGGCATGCCTTTCTAAACCGAAACTAGTACTTTCGGTGTAGAAAGTTAACTTTCTAAACATACTTACTAGGTTCGGTGTGGAAAGGACTTGCGTAATTCAAATTTCTCTCTCTCCATCACCGACTTTTTTTTCGCCAAAACTTTAATTGTCTGGTGTGGTTGTTATTGTTTGAGGGGCATTGAGGACATTTCCTTTAAACTTCGATAAAGACGCGCGATAAACTATCATCATTCTTAAAATTTCGAATCACCTTTCTGAGATTCACTATTTTTAAAGTACTTTTTCCATCATTTCCCCTATTATTAGTGTAAAACATAAACCATAATATAAAATTATTGAGGAGCTTTTAACTAGTTTTTAATAATTTTTGGGTATAAAACAACCAATGCCCTAAATCTACTCACTTTAACGGGAGGATTTACAGGTTTTTTTTTTTTGCAAATTTTAAGTTAAAAAAATGTTATCATTTTTTATTAAAGCAAGTGGGACTCAATTTTCTCTTAATTGGAGCTCTCTTTCTTTGAAAATGTTGAATGATTTTTTTTTCATGGTTATTAAAACTTCTCTCCATACACACACAATTACGTATGCATGTATGTAAACAAAGAATCATTTTTTAATTGATAGAAAGAAATGATGCATTATACATTTAATACCCTACTTTTAGGGACAACGGAAACTATATTAGATACTAAATAAAAATACTTAATTAGAGGCAATAAGACAATAAAAGGGTGGCACTCCTCTTCTTCAAACCTAAACTTTCAGTTATGAATAGTATATATAACCTCCTTAAGTGTTATAGTCCCAATGGAAAATGTTTTGTCCATTTAACTATGAGGTCACAGGTTTGATTTGGTGTGAATGCACAAAAGGCATTTAAGTGAGCTACTCCCAATTGAACCCGAAAATAATCAAATCTGAACCCAATGATATTGTTAAATTAAAAAAAAAGAGTTTTTATATAAATGTAAAAAAATTCAAAAAATTCATTCATTGTAAAGTTTATAAGCTTAAAAAAAGTTTGGATTCGTTTGAAAACACTTAATTCTCACCCAAAAGCACGTTTAACAGTATTTTTTTGTAAAACACGATAATCCCTTCCATATATTTACCTCAATTTACATAAAAAGCACTTCTCTACCACTTTTTTCAAACGGAGCTATAATTTCGAGCCATTTCCCATTTGCTATATGTAGCAAATGGTGCTGGGGGGTTTTCTATGTCGGTAGAGCCTAACAAAAGAAAGAAGCAATTAAGAAGGGGGAAAAAGTAATGGGGGGTTTCGATAATTCCTGTCTGTCTTATCTCCCAAGAACAGAAAAACCAAAATCAAAATGGGACTCTCATGGATCATTGCTCTCTGTTTTCATTCTTCAAGGTGGACGTCCTCGTCGTCCTCCTTGTTCGAGTTCAAGTACGAACCCCTCGCCATTGACGGCGGCGACGACGAGAATCTCTGAAAGCTTCGTCCATAGAGGAGGAGGAGGAGAATGGAGATACATTATGGAATGGTGGCGAGGGGTCTCGTCGTTTTGGCGGAGTTCAGTGCGTTTCATCGTCAGAGCAATGCCAACGTTATAGCCAAACAGATATTGGATAAGGTTAATAATGGCTTCGTTTGGAAACCCGTTGGAAAAACAGACACAGATTCCGAGGTACTTTATGTAAGAGGAATTTTGTCTCGGCTTGCGTGAGAATGGGTTTGGGGAGCCAAAACGGGCTCCCCAACATGTTTCCAAACGCAGCTAATAATAGTCTCATAATCGATACTTTGTTCATGTCAAGTTGAGTTGGGGGCCCAACCCACTAGCCCACCACCCCTTAATCCGTAAGTTAACGGACCAGCCCGTCTAACCCCTTTTTAAAATTTTTAAAAAATATATATTTCTATTTGCTTTTTTATTCCAATATTTTTTTAAAAAAGTAATATTAAATTCTATTTTTTAAAAAATTATTTAATATTTATTAATAGGATTGGAAAGAAAATCATGTAAATATATAATCTTATAGAAAAATTGAGTAAAAAAAGGAAAAAATTACTTCTATAAGTTATAAGAGTGTTTTTGAGTCATTTTAAATAAGGACTAACTTTTTAAGGTTTAATTTGGAGTATAAATGCTTTTACCTTTATCAATAAATGGGTTTAATAATATTTAAAATTGTATTCTCCTTTTCATTAGATGGAATAAGACTGCCTACACCTCAACTAACAACTTGTTGGTTCCCTAGCTAGTAGTTTTTTTTAACTCAATATAAACTACAAAGATTGAATTGTCCAGAATCAAGATTTAGGACTGAATGAACTACATTATTGTTTGAGTCCCATGAATAATACAAGTTGTGATATATATATATATATATATATATATATATTTATACATATTTGTATGGAGCAGGAAGGATCCCATTTGCATTTCTAGAAGATATTCACAACAAATTTGTGAAGACATGGTGTTGCCATTCTATCAGCTCTTGCCTACGCCATGAACGATGACTTCTCAAGAGTCCTCAGCCAGCAGATGGAAGAAAATTCTCAAGAGTGCTTGTTTGGGAGCACCGTTTCCCAAATGGTCCACACATTCCAATATAAAATTATCTCGAAATCTGTTAAAAACTATCTCGAAATTTATTAAAACCATTTCGAAATTCATAAAACGATCTTGACCGTAAAATATCTCAAAATTTGCAAACTCCTTTCTCCCAACGGAATTCTCAAACACACTAAAAAATTTGTGTACTGGTCTAAATATATATCTACAAGGGACAAGATATTTGCTTCGTTGACTAGGCTATTTATAATTGTTTATTTACTGTAAAATTTTCTTCCTTTCAGGGCTGTTCTTGTCTTATTCTTCACCATCGGCCTCTACGTCATGCTCGTATTTATTTGCCATGGGCCATTTTTGACGTCGTGCTGTACATGAGGACCAAGAAATTCAAGTTTAATATTGTAACCCCCAATGGAAAAAAGGAAATTCAAGTTTAATATGAATATTCTGTATTCATGATAGCACATCTAGAAAGATATTGTAAATAATAATGATAGCTTTCAAGATTGTATGTGGATCTCACGTATGTGTATGATTGTGTCATTTCATTTTATTTTCTTTTTAGATGTACGAGTTTATCTATATAGAGGATTCAATTTGCTACAAGTTATGGTTTTGAATTACGTCTCTTTTGGGGCTAAATTATTGTTTTGAATAAGATTTTCCAAAATGAATAAGTAAAAATGAGAAGACATAAATAAAGAGATAAGATGTGAGACTTGCTCCTTCATGCCCTTAATTAGTGTCCTAGATCGATATTTGAGGGGAAACATAATTTTTTCTTGTAAGATCCCACTAGAAAATGTGGCATTCATAATCGTGGTACAGTTTTGGAGTAACCATTCTCGATTGATTTAACACTCGTTTGGCTCCTACATGGAAAACTTAGATTTTATAACAAAACTTCTAATTACATAGAATTTTTCACTATTCCATGGATTGTAGGATGGAGGTCATTTTTGTCAATTTTAATGGAAATGACCCCCATATGGAAATTAATTCCATGACCCCATATGTGTACCAAATAGGCTTAAATCATGAAATTAATCTTATTTCCATTTTCATGTTTAGATCACATCTTAGTTTTCAAAATTTAATTTTTTATTCTTATGGATAAATTTTGAATTGATGTGGCCGTTCTGACCCCAATGGATGAATTTAGAAAAACTAATTTGATTTCTAGAATCTCATGAATAATTGAATCATAAATGTTGTTTTCATGAAATTCAAATACAATGAAATTTTTATTTTTTTTACTTGAAACTAACCCTAAAAGAAATTTGATCTTTCTGACCTTAAATGAATTATTGTAACTGGACTTATTTTTGGCATCCTTATAAAAAGTTGTTGAAAGGAGTTGGAAGCTTTTTTTATTAGTTTGAGGGACTAAATTATAAATAAATTAAAAGTTGGGGGCTAAAAAGATTAATTTGCCTTAGAAGAATGGGGTAAAATTCAAAGGAAATGATGAAATTGCAAAAAAAAATTAAAAAAATTAGGGATAAAATTGCATCAAAAGAAGATTGGGCCGCTGATGCACTTAAAAAGTAAGATCAAAGTTATATTTTTCATTTTAATTTTAGAAATAATATCATTTAAAACTATTACTATACTATAAATTACAGAAATAAAGGGGTGTGGGGGTGGATAGCGGGAATTAGCCCGCTTCTTCTTGGTTCTTTTGGATGCAAAGCGGTAAGCCAAGCCTGGAAGGTTCATATTACAAAAGCACTGATGGTGGGCATAGGTAGGGTTCTCAATAGAAAGTTTAGGTATTTGGAAATCTGTTAAGAGAAAGGAGTTACGAATTCCAAAAAGAATTTACAAATTTAATATATTTTTTTACAGATTTTGATATTCGTTTTATCTTAACTTACGTGAATCGTTAGGATAAAGATTTGCAAACATGCACTTTATCTAGTATAGATACCTATCCCTACAAGCTACCACTACATTAGGTAATAACATCGCTCTAGGCCCTAACGG
>JANTPZ010142317.1:0-14393 GCA_025593235.1 Vachellia pachyceras
AAATATTTTAAAAATAATTTATTTAAAATTTTTAAAAAATAATTTACTGTTGCACTGACAACAAGGTAAAGGAAAAGCTCACAAACTCATTTAAAAAAATGGTGAAAAAGTACTTCTACATAAATTAAGATAAATATATTAAAAAATATTATTGAACATATTTTGAAGGAGTTCAAAAACATTGCAAATAAGTTCTTAAAAACTTCAAGTCAATGGAGTTGACTCAAGTCAATGGAGTTGTATTGTTCTTTTTATGCAAAAAAAAATAAATCATTTACAGCCACAACCAATAGAAGTTCGACACGTTATTAAAGTGATATGCTCCAGTCCAAAACTTATCAGAAGACAGTGGGAAACATCGTAATTTGGTTTGAGTTCAATTTATAGCTTTCTTTGTTGAAAAAAAAAAAAAGAACGATTCAACGTCGACCCATTTTGCTTCATTCCTACACATCGTACTCATACTCTACATTCCTAAGAGAAATTATTAAAGTCGCATGCTCCAATCCAAACTTGACAAAACTTTATAAATGTTAATGTAAAACCATCTTTATCTATTTTTTTTAAAATTTTAAATTTTGTAATGTCTATTTCTCCCTCTCATTTAGTTCTTATCCATACCAGGAATAACAAAGTAAAAGTTAAATGAACTGACAGTGATAATATTCCTCAATTTTCCCAGACATATTGTATCCATAATCCATGTACCATTGTAATATTAATATAAAATTTAGATCCAATTAATTAATTTACATAAATTAAAAAGGAAAAATTATCCAGAGGTCCCAAGCAACAGAATTAACCATGAAATGGTCCCAAAGATTCATAAAATTAACATAAGGTCCCAGGAGTTATTAACAACTTTACTAGATTTCATTAACAACCTCAGCAGCTAGTCCTGAAACCTTATGGCAATTTTATGAATCTTTGGGACCATTTTATAGTTAATTCTGTTGCTTGAAACCTCTGGATAATTTTTTCAATTAAAAAAATTATTTAATTATATCTTAAACAGACCGAAGGAAAGGGCCACCATCCTCCACATCGGACTCATAGTGACAGTCTACATCCAAGGAGAAATTATTAAAGTGGGCAAGATCCACTCCAAACTTAACAAAACTTTATAAAAGATAATGGGAAACCATTTTTATCTATTTTTTAAATTTTAAATTTTGTACTGTCTATTTTTTCCCTTTTCAATTAATCATTTTTAATTTTGTTTTGTATACACCATTAGTTCCTATACATAGAAGGAATAACGATCCATCTTGGAAATTTGATATTTACTATTTATTTTGTTAAATTTTCCTTTTCCTTCCCTTACATGTATATACCAATTTAAAACAGCACAAGAAGAAGAGGAAGAGAGAACAAAGGTGCGGGTGCTTGACATGGTGAGATCAGATGAGAGTGGCTAGGATAAATATAGAACATATATGGAGATTGATGTAAAATATTTTTTTATATTTTATCATTTTTTCTAAAATTATCATAAGATATAAAAAAATATGTATGAATATGTAGTATATAATTTTCCATCAAAAGTCATTTTTCCAAGTCACATCTCCAATATTTATCCAATATAAATCACACATATCATCTAACTTCTATCCAAAAGTCATGTTTCAAAATGAATTTTAGAAAAAAGTTACTTATCCAACAGCTTATCCAAATGGATTCAATATATAAGAGTTAGTTTATCGTTTTTTTAATGATTAAGGAAGTTAATTTAATTGATATATCTATCATTTTTATAATAATTTTTCTATCTCATCAATTGATAGATAATGTTATAATACATATAAATATTTCAGATTATATATTATAATTAATTTATTTAACTTTTTTAACCTTCTGAAAAAATTAATTGTCTCTTATATTAAAAACTCACAATATTAATTGATGTTTGATGATTGATGAATATGGTCTATTTACTAATTAATCTACTGCTGGTAAATCTAATATTTACTTTTAAAAAAATAAAACAACACTGTTTCTATATAAAAACTTCCTAAATAAATCTGCACGTTAACCTATCTTTAGATTACTGCCTCAGCTGATTAAGTTACATAGAATAACATCAGTGGGAGTGTTGGGCACCCAAAATCAAAGTAGGATCAATAGTTTCAAAAGAGACTTAATCACCAAAAACACCTTGCGATATATGAGGGGTATATAAATATGTTGTCAATTTTATATTGGAAATCATTATTGCATACACATGTGGATGTATTTATAAGACAAAGAGAAAATATTTTATCTGATCCCATTTATAAATCAGCTCATTAAATTTTGTATGCGAATATACAATTTTACCCTTAATTTATTATGTATTAATTTTGCTCTTATATTAGATATTAAATAGAAAAAAGTTGGAAAGTTGTATAATTTTAAGGCAGAATTAGTGAGGTTTAAAGTTTTCTTTAATCCATATGAAACATGCTGGAAGTACTTATATATAAAATCAGATAATTACTTCTCAATTGTTATTTGATTTTCAAGTAATTAAATATTGCCTTCAGTTTTTTAAATAAGAGTCTCAGTTGTATTTTTTAGGAAAGATTAATAAAACTAAAGACATTACGTAAATGTATTTATTTATGTGTAATATAATTCATATGTAAATTTATAAATCGAATAAATTATTTTAAAAAATAATTATAAATACTTTTAAAATAATTTATTTAAATACTTTAGCATTTTAAAAAATTAATTTACTGTTGCATTAAGGACATGGTAAAGGTAATATGTTCTTTTCACCTTGGGCTAATTTCTCCTGAAAAGAAAAAACTTTCAAGTGAAGGATTGAAAATACAGACTTGACTCAAGTCAATGTGCAAGGTTGTGAAGAGCTTCTTCTCAATAGTGCACGTAAGTCAAAATAAAACCATCTCGAAATTCATAAAAATCATATTTAAATTCGTAAATTCTTCTCGGAATTCATAAATTCTTCTCAGAATTCGTAAACTCATTTCTCCTAACGGATTTCCAAATACACCTATAGAGTTGTCTTATTCTTTTCAAGTTAGAGGCAAAAATAAATAAATAAAATACCCACAACCAATAGAAATACGACACGTTGTTATATTAGGCATGCTCCAATCCAAACCTAACACAACTTTTCAGAAGATAATGGTAAACAACGATGGCATATATATAGGGTTTGTTTGGGAAGCCATTCTTCCCAACGGTATACGTAAATCGAGATAAAACCATTTTGAAATCTGTAAAAATTATTTTGAAATCCATAAAAACCATCTTGAAATCCGTAAAACCATCTCGAAATTCTCAAAATGCCTCGAAATCTGTAAAATTCATTTTCCCAACGGAGTTCCCAAATAAAGCACGAAGAAGGAAGGAATCAACAGTGACATATATGACAGTTTACTAATTAATCTACCGCTGCTAAATCTTCCAAGAACGTAGACGTAAATAATTGATTGATGTTAAAAAAACTAACATTAACCTGTAAAAAATCGTTAAAAAAATTGATGTTTATCCTTAGTATTTTTAACTGTGAAGGTAAAACTGTTCAGTTTTAACAAAGTAAAAGTTAAATGAACTGACAGGAATAAGATGATAAAATTGAAGTATTTTACTATGTGAAAAATGTTTTATTCCTAAATTGAAGTATTTTTCTTAAATTTTAAATTCTGGACGTACTGTCTATTTTTTTCCCCTTTCAATTAAACATTTTTAATTTTGTTTTGTATACACCATTAGTGAAGGAATAACAATACTAATAAAGTAAAATTACATGAGTTAATACTTCATAGTAATGATATAGTAAAATTAAAGTATTTTATTACTATAATAGCAATTTTCTCGTCGGGCAAATAATAGTAATCAATTCAAGGGTATTTAGTAAATTAAATAAATTACTTAATTTTATATTATTTTAATTTTTAATATAATATCCAATCAGTTAAATTGAACATATTAATGAAATCAAATAAATCATTTAATTATATTATATATTACATGATTGTTTTAAAATAATTACGTGTATGATTACGTTATACTCCTCTAACCCTATTATAACACATAGAATGGAAATTTTTTTTTTGTTCTAACTATGAGCCACCAAATAACCCATCACTTACCATTGTTCCAACCCTATTAACTGAGTAATTATTCATAAAATCTGTTGCATTTTCTTTAGGAAAAAACCAAATACGCCCAATCTGGGGGTTGTTGTTTTCTCCTAGTTATCCGTACATATGATGTGATGTCAAATATTCCCATTCTTTAGTTTAATCACAACTGATTAATCCATATCCTACGCTCTTTCTTAAGGATTTCAACTAAGCATACTATTACGCGAGTTGTGGCTTTGTTATGCTAATTATGTATTGCGCGATGGTGTGGTTGGTTGAAAACACTGTTTTTCCAACGGTACAGGCAAGCCAAGATAAAACCATCCCAAAATCTGTAAAAATCATCTTAAAATCTATAAAATCATATAGAAATCTGTAAAATACCTCGGAATTTGTAAACTCCTTTCTACCAACGGAATTCTCAAATACACCTGTTATTAATTGGGTGTGTTTGGGTAACTATTGTGATCTGACAAGGAGCTTTTTGAGGACCGGAAGCACGGGGGACAAATTGAGGCTGATTGGGTGTGTTAAGGTTTGGTTGGATTAATACTGAAAGCTATTTTTTCAACATAATTTATAATTTATGAGAAAAATTTTATCTTGATTTACATAAATATGATTATTCAATGTTTGTCTTTTGGCATACGAGTTTTTCGAAGAAGTAGCTACTCACCTTCTTCTCCTTCTCTTCCCTCATCTTCCTCCCTTGCATACCAACTTTTACTTTTCTTCCGTCCTTCCTTTCTTCCTCATTTTGTTAGTTAACGATACAAGTAATGTTTTCAACATTTATCTAACATAAATTACACCACATCATCTAACGTTTACACAAAAATTATTTTGAAAAAAGTTAATTTTCTCATCGTTTACCCAAAAATCAAAGTAGGATAAATGGTTTCAAATTTCATGTAATTATTATTAGGTATCAAGAAAGAGATTCAATCACCAAAAACACCTTATCACATGTGAGGGGTATATAAATATGTTGTCAATTTTATATTGAAAATCGTTATTGCATACACCTCTGGATATATTTATAGGAGAAAGAGAAAATATTTTATCTCATCATATTTATAAATCATCACATTAAATTTTGTACATGAATATACAATTTTATCTTTCATTTATTATGTGTTGATTTTACTTTCATATTGGATATTAAATAGAAAAAAATTGGAAACTTGTATAATTTTAAGAAAGAATTAATGAGATTTAAAATTTTCTTCAATTTACATGAAAGATGCAGGAAGTGAATTATATATAAGACCAAATAATTACTTCTCAATTGTTATTTGATTTTGATTAATTAAATATTGCCTTCAATTTTTAAAATAAAAGATAATTGCAATTCTTTGGAAAGATTAATAAAACTAAAACATTATGTATTTACGTGTAACATTGAAATATATATAAATTTATAAATCGAATAAATTATTTTAAAAAATAATTACAAATACTTTTAAAATAATTTATTTAAATTCTTTAACATTTTAAAAAAATTAATTTACTGTTGCAGTAAGCGTAAGGTAAACGTAAAGCCAATATGTTCTCCGCACCTTGTGCTAATTTCTCCTAAAAAGTAAAAACTTCCAAGTGAAGAATGGAAAATGCAGACTTGACTCAGGTCAATGGAGTTGACTTATCCCTTTCACGTTAGATGCAAAAAAATAAATAAAATAAAAGGTATTTACAGTACAACCAATAGAAGATCGACACGTTACTAAAGTAGGCATGCTCAGTCCAAACCTAACACAACTTTCCAGAAGATAATGAACGACGGTGACATGTATAATGGAGTAAGTATCTCAGAATAATTTTATCTAACATCATGCTCACATGTCGTATTTAGAAATAGGTTAGGAGGGTGATTTTACATATTTTAAAATAAATACATGAGAGGAATTTTATCTAACGTGATTTGAACGTGCAAATTAAATAATTACAAAATGTGCGTTTAGAACTACGTTTGGAAAAGATAAAATTCAACGGTTTTTTTGCAAAATAGGATAATCTCTTTCACATATTTATTTCGTAAATGGTAAAATCACTTCTCCACCGTATTTTTAAATGAACTCATTGCAAACCCGTGGACTTGTTTGGATAGCCCGTTGGGAGAACGGACACAGATTTCAAGATAAATATATGAGAGAAGTTTTATCTCGATAAGCGTATGAATGATTTTTAGGTATCAAAAGGGCTATTCAATCAAGCCTAATTTTAGCCCTGAAATTAACTTTTCTCGCATGCAAAAGCCGCCCACATAAAGGGAAAAATCTCCGAAACCGGGACATGGTTTGGTCTGAGAGTGGAAAGAATTGGTTGGAGAGTACTAAAAAACTGAATCCGTTTGGAAGGAATTGGTTTGAGAGCACCAGAAACATGAATTTGTCTGAGAAAGCAAAGAATTGGTTTGGGACGGCTAAGGATGCGTTTGGGAAGAGCAAGAGTTGGGTTGAGGGAAAAGTAAGTCATGAGCAGAGAGATTTACTCATCAAAGGTGGTGGAGCTCTTCTTCTCTCTCCTGCTATTGGCTACAGTGAAGGATTTGGAAGTGCCTTTAGATTCATACTAACAAGTGCAGCTTCTGATGATCATTGTTGCAAGATGGCTCAAGATAAGCTTGAGAAGGGTAAGATTTGGGTTGAAGAAGAGATCAAAACTAAAGGATCAATGAGTGCTGAGAATTTGGATCTACTCATCAAAGCTGGTGGAACTCTTCTTCTTGCTCCTGTTCTTGGCTACTACGGTGGACTTGCAAGTGCCTGCGGATTTATGCTAAGATGTGCTCCTTCTTCTGGTGATTGTCTCGAGATGGCTAAAAATAGGTCTGAGACGGCTAAGAGTTGGGCTGAGATGGCCAAAAATGGGTATGAGACGAGTAAGAGTTGGACGGAAGAGAGGATAAGAGCTACAGGTATAAGTGATGAGCACAGGGATTTAGTTGTGAAAGGTGGTGGGGTCCTTCTTCTTGCTGCTGCTATGGGCTACTATGGCGGACTTGGTGGTGCTTGTCGATTCATATTTAGAGGCGGTGATGGTTCTGGTGATAGCGAAAAACTAATGAAAGCACCAGGTCGACCCGGCGAGTTCATAGCAAGAGCCGCTTTTGAAGCAAGCCCTAAAGCTTACTTTCATGGCTTGCGCGGCAAACTTCCAGGACAGATTTAATCAAGCAGATCAAGATCTGGATCTATCATCTGTGAGTGTGGTTCTTATTTTGGTTTGGCTCTCTCTTGTTCTGGTTTTCCTTGTGTGTTCTGGTTGATCTAGCTATCCTTTTTCTTTTGTGTCTTTTGTGTTGGCTTGATGATGAGATCATGGACTGGTTGATTAAGTTGTTGCCTTCTTATGTTTAAGTTTAATGTCAATTCCATGGTTGTGTACGTTCTTCTTGTTGCCCTGCTCAATCTCTCCATTGCGGCCGGCCATCCGTGGTAAGATTTACTCCACTTCAATAGATATTTACTACTATAATAATAAAATTGACAAATCATTTTTTTCGTTACATATGAAAATGGGTATATTATTTTTATATATGAAAAAAAGTGATTGTTAATTTTATTAGTACTGTAATGATAAATATTTATTGAAACGTAGTAAATCTCATTATAAAAATAGGAAACTATAATAGTATATATTTATTGAAATGTGCTAAACTCATTACAAAAATAGGAAATCATCATTAGGATTCACTCAAGTTTGAGATCTAGAAAAAAATTTGTTGCCAATTGCATTACTGCAACAACAAATATCATTACAAAAGTAGTAAATCAAATTCGGATAAATAGGTTTGAAACTCCTGGCCGTTGTTCTCAAGTCTCATGGAGTCGTGGGTCCTTGCGAAGTTCTTTCTTGGATTCTCACCGTGCATCAATTGCTGTAGGGAGGAGGAGGTTCGCCGTCGGTGTGGTGGTGGTGGGTTTTTAGAGGAGGGTGCAGTGCATATTCTGAGAAGCATTCTCCCCTGTTTCAAATAGTGATTTCAAATAAAGTGGCTTCGTTTTTTGTTCCAGTTAATAATTGTGAAGTGGAGACTCAGACCCAATTCCATTGTCCTTTTTATGGCTCGTTTGATAGACTGGAATTGATTTTGGTGAAAATGGAAATGGAGAAAGAGATGGAAATGTGGATAAATATTTTAAAATTGTAAAGAATGTTAAATATTAAATAAGTAATAAGTATATTATTAATTTTAATTTTATTGTAAAATGAATATAATTGTAAAGTGTATTTTTAAATTTTTTTTATTCCTCACCGGTTTGACCTCGGTTTGATTCCGGTCTAACTCACTAACCCTTAAACCACTGCCTTATCTAGTTCAATCACCGATCCGATCTTCTGTACCTTGCTTCTTGTTGCTCTGCTCAAACTCTCCATTGCGGCCGGCCATGGTGGTGGTCGGATTTTATGATTTATTGCTTTTGTATTGAAATTTAATACTCAAATACAATTGATAATTTTTTTTACGTATCTTGAACGTGTCAAAACGAATAAATACCCACGGTGATTTATTACTTTGAGATCTAGAAAACAAAATTTGTTGTCAATTGCATTAGTGCAGCGACAAATCTCATTACAAAAATAGTAAAAGAATTAGGATAAATGGGTTTGAAGCTCATCGTTATTCTTAAGTGTTAAAGAATAGACTAAATTATAAATTATTAATGATAAGTTAGTGATGAGTATAAATATGTTCTCAATTTTAAATGGGTAAACAATTATCTAAATTTAAGTACAAATTTTGTATAGTATTGATTAAACTAGAAAATGAAGTCGTATATTTAAAATGGAGAAGAATATTCTTTGAAATCTTATAATCTTTTAGTAATTGCGTGGAAACTTCAGGAATGGAAAACGGAGACAAAGACTTGACTCAGTCGGAAGAGTTGCTTTATTTTATTTGATGTTGAGGCTTGTTTGGTCCAGTATTTTTTCGTTAAACAGTATAATCTTCTTCACATATTTATCTCGACTTATATAAAAATGTTTCTTTACTGTATTCTCAAACGGATCCGTTGTATTCAAAATAGAAGTCCAACTCGTTTTGCTTCATTTCTCCACATCGTAGTCTACATCCTATGAATTGAACGGTTTGAATTAGCCATTTAAATACTTTTTTAAGGTAATTTATAATTTACGAAGTAAGTATATGAAAGACTTTATTTCAATTACATGAATGTGATTTTTTAACGCAAATAGAAACAGGACAATTTTATAAAAACCAATTTTATCTGTATAAAATCCAAACTGAACAAAACTCTATAAAAACCAATTTTATTTGTATATTTCTTGATTTTTAAATTTGGTACCGTCCATTTTTCCTTTGCAATTAAACATTTTTAATTTTGTTTTGTCTACACCGTTAGTTCTTTTTATATACCACAAATAACAATGCTACCTCTACTACAAAATTTACTTACAACGTTAGTGTTTGACGTTGGTTAGTTGATAAACCACATGTAATATTGTAATATTTTTGAAGAGTTTTTACTTCGGTTATTTACATAGCCAACATTTAAAAGGAGGTGGTGGTAATTTTGTAATATTTTTGTAATATTTTTAAAGATTATAGATGTCGGTTATTTAAATGACCGACGTTAAAAAGAAGGCGGTGTCATTTTGCAATATTAATGAAAAGAATGTAGTTTCATTTTTGTATTATTTTTAAACAGTATAGATGTCGGTTCTTTAAATAACTGATGTTGAAAAGGAGATTGTGATACTTTTGTAATATTAATAAGGAGAAGTAACGGTATTTTTGTAATATTTTTGAAAAGTTGAAGAATAAAAGGATGATCATTTTCTAATTTTACCCACCCCTCCTCGTGTATTCTCAATTTTCCTCTCATTTTCACAAAGCCATCGATGTCCTCTTTCTTTAGCCCACTTGAAGCTTTATCCTCCCTCATAACTAGTGTTCAACAAAGTTTTTTAACAGTCTTCATCACTTTTTTTCACCGCCACTGGCATTGCATTGTTGTTGTAAGATTTCTTCTTGCTTTTTTTTTTTCCCATTTTATGACATCAAGTTATTGTTTGATGATAGTGTTAACAGATATGGCTTTGAACGTGAAGAGTGACAGATATGAGGTTTCACCTAATGATAAGGTGAGAAGTTGAAATATTTTTATGAATTCTTTATTCTTTTTTATTCTCTCTCACATTTATTAACTCTTTCTTCCTCTTTTCTTCAATGAATATGAGTTGCATATATTCGATTTCACTTGCATATCTATAATTTTTTACCAAAATAATGCGCTAAACATGGTATACTTTGAAGGTACAAAAATGGCTACAAACATTTAAAATCATAGTGACATAATATGCTTTATTATTGAATTGGAAGGATCCAAAGCGGATGCACAATTTTATCCATTATTTATCATGTATTGATTTTGCTCTCATATTAAATATTCAATAAGAAAAAAAGTTGGAAAGTTGTATAATTTTAAGGTTAGATTAATGATGTTTAAAATTTTATTTAATCTATATAAAACATACTAGTAGTAATTTATAAACAAAATCAAATGATTACTTCTTAATTATCAATTTTCGAGTAATTAAATATTACATTCGTTTTTTTGAAAGGAGTAAATTAACATTTTAAAAAAAAATTAATCAACTTAAATACATTATGTAAATATTACTACAAAGCAGATGTACAGTTTTATCCTTTATGCTAATTTCTCGGAAAAAGTAAAAACTTCCAAGTGAAGAATGGAAAATGCAGACAAATGCTTGACTCAAGTTAATGGAGTTGTTTATTCCTTTTACGTTAGATGCAAATAATAAATAAATAAAATAAAATGTCATTTCCGCTCACAACCAATAGATTCTCGACACGTTAGTAAACACACAACTTTTCGAGAGATAATGTATTTTCAAAACAACCAATAGAAGCCCGAAACGTTTTGCTTTATTCCTGCACGTCCTACTCATAGCCTACATTCCTAGGAGAAATTATTAAAGTCGCATGCTTCCTTTAATTTTTCGGAAAAAAATGCTCCTTTCATATTTTTTTTAAATATTTAAATATTGTAATGATAGATTCGTACCTCCTCCTGTTCACCTTTTGAAAAATTTTAAATTCGAAGAGATATTTTTAGAGTTTTTATCTAAACATTAAAGATTTTTTATAGGCTTATTTGATGAAACTGTTGTAAAAACAAACGCAAGTTTATCAGTATTTTTTTTAAACGAGATAATCTCCTTCATATATTTATCTTGATTTATGTAAAATATTTCTCTACCGTATTTTAAGATATACGCACTCCCAAATTTAATAAAGTTAAAAGTAAAATCACCTTAGCGTTGGAGTTCCAGTGATAACCCCTGATGCATTTATAGACCCAATCAACCATTAATTGAGACATTCACTTTTTCCACCAAATTATCATTTTCTGACTCCCTCCTTCATTACAAACTGTGTATCGTATCATCATGGCTCAGGGAGCAAAAATGAAGTTGGTTGCCTCCAGCAGCAGAAAAATGAACTGGTTTGAGGCTACTACAGGAAATACGAACTGGTCCAACAGCCCAGAAAATTGGTATGAGAGCTTCCCAATCACCGATTGGTTTGAGAATATCAAAAAATGGTTTCAGGAGCTCAGTGAAAAGGGAATATTTAGAGACATACTTATTGGAGTAGGAGCAGTTCTTCTTCTTGTCGTCGGCTTCATCTGTATCTGTTTCTGTGCAAAGATAATCATCACAGCAATCAGTCTCATGGTCAGATTCATATTCGCGTTTTTCCGGACTCTTGTGATGGGAATTGTTCAAGCACTCCGATTTATATTCAGATGCTGTGTTGATCTTGTGAGAGCAATTGTTCGAGCAATCCGATTCGTACTTAGCTGTTGTTGTCGTCCGGTTGGAAAACTCATGAAGGCACCGGGTCAAGCGGGTAAGTTAATAGTGAGATCCAGCTTTGAAGCTGACCCAAGAGGCTACTTTCTTGCACTGCGAGGCAAATAAAATAAGAGCCAAGCAGATCATCAAGAAGATATGGCTAGATGTATCCATGGTTCTTATGTATGATACTTTCTGATCTTGCTCTAAAGTGTGTTGTGTATCTTTTTTTTCCCCTTGTTTTGAGGTTTATTTATTGTTGTTCTGGTGTTATTGGTTGAGAAATACTAGGTTTATGTTCTGGTTATTATTAAACTAATGAGTCTGTGGCTTTCTTATGCTAATTATGTATTGCGCGATGTTATTGCTGTTAATGTTCTTTATCACCAAATCTTTTTCATCAAAGCTGTACATATTCAGGCGTAGACTCTTACCCTCTCTCTGTAACACTATGGATCTGTGTGTTGTTATTCTGGATTTTTTTTTATTTGATTAGTGTTTTGAAGGCTGTTCAACAAGCGATGAAGATGGTGGCAGAGTGACAGCTTGTTTGGCTTCCCATTTTAAAGATAGATTTAATTTCAAAATTTAGATTTTTCTATAATATAATTTTTTTAATATTTAATAAAAATATTCAAAATCTAAGTTTTTTCCATTTAAAAGAGAAGCGGTGATTTTTGGAAATTTGATATTTAATATTTATTTTGTTAAATTTTCATTTTCCTTCCCTTATACGTATATACCAATTTACCAAACAGGAGAAGAGGTATCACAATATATAAAATATTTTAACATGTCTTATTTAATAAGATTTATATTTTTTTTAAGTAATTTTCTATCAAAAGTTATTTTTCAACGTTTATCTAAATAGATTTTTATTTTTTTTAAAAAAAAGTCATACACATATCCAATAAAGTTTATTCAATATGAATCACATCACATCGTATAACTTCTATATAAAAATCATTTTTCAAAATGTATCCAGGAAAAAGTCACTTCTTCCGCCACTTATCTAAATAAATTTAATATATAAGAGTTAGTTAATCATTTTTTAGAGATTAAATGTCATATCTATCATTTTTTTCTACAATAATTTTTTTAACTTATAAATTGATATACAATGTTATAGTCCATATAGCTTTTTTTAACCTTCCGGAAAAATTAACGGTCTCTCGTATTAAAAACTTAATATGTTAATTGATGTTTGATGAATATGGTCTGTTTACTAATTAATCTACTGCTGGTAAAGCTAATGTTTACTTTCTAAAAAAATCAAACAACATTGTTTCTATATTAAAACTTCATAAATAAATCTGCATGCTAACGTATCTTTAGTAGATTACTGCATCAGCTAATTAAGTGTGTATTTAGAAATCCGTTGGGAGAAAGGGGTTTACAGATTTCAAGAAGAATTTACAAAATTCAAGATCAGATTTCAAGATGGTTTTATCTCGATTTATCTGCACGGTTGGGAATAATGAATTTTCAAGCAAGCACTAAGTTACATAAAATAACATAAATGTGAGTGTTGGGCACACAAAATCAAAGTAGGTTAAATAGTTTCGAATTTATTGTAATTATTATGAGTTCTCAACAAAAAGACAATCACGGAAAACACATTTCAACAAAGTATAGTTATGTTGTCAATTTTATATTGGAAATCTTTATTGCATATCTATGGGATAAAGAGAAAATATTTTATCTGATTATCACCCCGTTAAATTTTGAATGTGAAAGCACAATTTTACCCTTTATTTATTATGTGTTGATTTTGCTGATTTACTCCCATATTATATATTAAATAGGAAAAAGTTGGAAAGTTGTATAATTAATTTTTAAGGTATAATTAATTAGGTTTGAAGTTTTCTTTAATCTATATAAAAAATGTTGGAAGTGATTTATAAGTAAGACCAGAATATTACTTCTCAATGGTTATTTAGATTTCGAGTGATTAAATGTTGCCTTCAATTTTTAAAATAAGAATCAATTGTATTTTTTGAAAAAATTAATGAAACTAAATAAATTAGGTAAATATATTTATTTACGTGTAAGATTTAATTATATATAATCTTTATAAATCTAATAAATTATTATAATGCAATAATTATAAATACTTTGAAAATATTTATTTAATTTCTCTAACATTTTTTAAAAAATAATGTACTGTTGCACTGAGCACAAGATTGTAAAGCACATAAGTTCTTCACACCTCACGCTAATTTCACCTAAAAAGTAAAAACTTCCATGTGAAGAGTTGAAAATGCAGACTTGACTCAAGTCAATGAGTTGTTTTATTCTTTCCGCAAAAAATAAATAAATAAAATAAAAGGTCATTTGCAGCAAAAACGAATAGAAGATCGACACGTGATTAAAGTAGGTATACTTCAAACCAAACCTATATATATATATATATATAACAAGAAGAATTATACACAAATAAGATCA
>JANTPZ010142318.1:0-18684 GCA_025593235.1 Vachellia pachyceras
CAGCAACTAAAGAGAGCGCAGTTGCAAGCCACGCGCAACGCCGCCGTTTCGTTCGTTCGGAACCCCATAATCTCCGCCTTCACCCCGCCGCCACACCTCCTGGCTCCAAACGGCTCCGTTGTGGTCCCAGCACCTCCAGCCTCGTGGGTTTACATGCCACCACGTTCCGGACCGTCTCCGTTGCAGGCGTCGGTGTCGCACGGCTGTTTGTTCCCGTCGTCATCGCCGAATAACGCTGTAAATTATAGTGGAGTTACCGGTGGGAGATCTATGGGTGCAGGGATGGTTCCATACAGTGGCGGTGCGGGGGATTCGTCATCCACATTGTCCTCCCTCGGGTCGCCACAAGCACTGTCTCGGGTTGACGAGCCTTCCCTGAGTAGGTTCTCCAAGGTAGAAGCTGGGCCCAACTTCGATAATTCATTGGGCTTGGACTTGCATCTTAGCCTTGCACCGGCTGCGCCGTGATGGCTCGGCTCGGCTCGGCTCAGAAATTGAATTGTGTCCATCTAATGGCTGGCTGCTACTAGCCACTTCAGCTTTCAGCTTCAAGAGCTTTGGCTCACTTCAAATCTTGTACATTTTTATATTTATTTGTTTATTTTTTTACCCTTAAAAAGCTACTGATTTTTCACTTAGCTAGTAGTACACATTGCACTGATTATCAATTCAGTATGGTACACATGGGTCATCTCCATCCCTCTAACTTCAAACATCATTAATTATTCTTAAATCTTCAGGAACCACAAAATTTAAAATTATATGATGGAGAAAAATGATTTAAAAAAGAAAGAAGAGAAAAACAAACAAACTATGCAATCAATCAATATGGTGCTTAGCCTTTTCATAATTTGTTTATATTAATTAATTGGGAATATTAATTTATCAATTAACTCGCAGTTTACAAACATGCATGCGCCATTTTGGTGTTATATTATAATTATTAGGACAATAAATGTGGGGAGTGACTCAAATCTGACCTGTAATACATGTTTTTTGAAGCTTTTTGACAACCAATACATCAGTGTCAAAAACCTAGCAAGCATGGCTTATGTACTATACGGAAAGTAATTGAATTAATTCATGTTATAATTAATCAACATGTATAAGAATCTATCAACAATAATAAGCTTGTTCACACTTCCTCGGATCTTGTCCAAGTTACCCCACACTTGGTCAACCTTGTCTATAAGCTTTGTCCATACGTATTCGAACCTAGTTTAAGGCTTGCCCACACATGAATTCTTCAAGCTCTTCTGCTTGAATGTTTAAGATGAAAACAGAAGGATAACGCAATTAATTTAATTTTGGCTATAATCATATATTGACATTAATTAACAATAATGCTAGTCAGTGGCGGACTCAGGATCTGACTCAGGGTGTGCAAACTATTTTGTTAAGAAGATAAATTGAATTTATTTTTAATACATTTTGAGAAAAATTTAAATAAAAATTTAGTGAGTTCAAAATTAGCAAATGATGAGTGGGTGCTAAATAAATCACATAGTACTAATATATACCTATTTTTTGAAAGTCAGGGATGCGGTTGAACCCCTCAAACACACATAGGTCCGCCTATGAAGCTAGTAATTTCTAGCATGTATATTTTTTTAAGGATAAAGTTGGCTCTTTAATTACTTGAATCTTGCGCAAACACGCTACCATCTTACCCACACTTGCACGGAGCTTATCCGAACTTGTCCAGATTTGCTCCGACGTTGTCCAAACTTGTTCAACCTTATCTAGATGTTGTCCAAGCTTGCATGTGCATGCATTTCTGGACCAAGTCTAAGACTTGAGCACATTTACCCTGACGTTATTGTCCAAGCTTTGTGTCCTACTTGCTCAAACCTAATACTTGGTTATAAATTGGATAATTGTTTTGTGTGTGTGTGTGTGTGTGTGTAGAGAGTACCAAATTAAATCAATAGCTTGCAAGGCATTTGATATGATTTGATTTAACGGCTACTTCAGTGATATTGTGGTTTTCTGGCTGGTTTAAAACTTAACCAAAGCAAAATTTCCCCCTTCTTTGAAAAAAAGGGTAGCATATAATTAACCAGCCTTCTTTCTATTATATTATGGGTAATCCTTTTCTTTTTAAAATTATGATTAGCAACAACAATGGGTAAACAGAGAGAGAGAGAAATTAACATTTGTAGAAAGTACAGTTAATTAATTATATTGTTGCAGGGAATTTATGACAATTATCAAGAGGGCCTTTGAATTTTGTGTTAATTTCTTGAAGCAACCAGCTGGCGTGGAATGGTACAAAATTTATGTATTCACATGAAATGATTAAAGGTCACGAAAGTCTTTGTGATCAATATGTACTTGTGAGAGCGGTGAAATCCAAAGAAGAACATGATATAGTGAAAACGGTGTTCCACTCAATACAATATAATGCTTATAACAACCCGGAAACTTTTTTTAAGATATTAATGAAGTTAAATAGATTAATTAAAAATATTTATATGTATTAAATTATATATCAATTTTAAGAAAAATAATAAATATATAAGTATTTTAAAGTAATTTATTTAACTTCTTTAATATACAAAAAGCTAATTGAATCTTATATTAAGGAAAAATGTAGTATTCTTTTAAGATGTACTTTTTACGATCCTATTTATAAGTAGAGAGAAAATATTTATTGGGCATATTTATCATGTTACATCATTAAATTTTTTATATAAATGTACGATTTTACCTTTCATTTATTATTGTGTTGAATTTATTTTCATGTGTGTATAATGCATACTTCTATATGGTCATATTTAATTTATAGGGTAGAGAGTGGAGGAATCTTTTAGTCATATTTATAAATCATATCTTAATTTTTTATATAAATGTATAATTTTACTCTTCATCTATTATTGTAATGACTTCATTTTTATATGGTATAATGTATAGTAAATAAAGATAAAACTGAAAAATTGTTGATGTGAATGAAGTTTAAAATTTTTCTTAGTATGAAAATATTCTAAAAGTAATTTATAAATATAGTAAGAAGAGTATTAAATATGAGTAAAATTGAAAAATCTGTCAAGTTTAATAAAATATATTAAAATTGATTTTTAAATATTCTAAATATAATATCTCTTTTTGTGTTATATGTTAGATTTAGGAGTCCATGAGTACTTTTTTTTTGTCGATTTGATCCATTTAGATCTTGTTTCGAATTTTATTTTATAGGCAAAAGTTATTAATATTAATTGCAAAAATAACAGTTCATTTTGCCTCATAATGGCCATTTTGGTTCATCTCCCTCCTTCATTAGTACCATTAATTAATTACAAACACATTACTATATAAATAATAAATATATAGATACAAGGAAAAGAAAAAAAAATTAGGGGAAGCAATCTCCTGATATTAAAACTGTCATTAGTTGGGGACGACATGCTGTGGGACCAAAACTTGCTAACGTTTATATGCTGTGAAGGAGTATATGAATCTTTTATATATTAACAGAAAATAACAGAAAATTAACATGCTGTCATTAGTTCCTCTCAATTGTATTAATTACATTTTTTATATATGAATCTTTTTAAAATTAACAGAAAATAAAAAATAAACAAACAAGAAGCAGTATTGACACCCAATCTTTAATTTTTTTTTGCTCGAAGGACGCAATCTCTTTTATAATTAAGAAAGCTTAAAAACTTAATCCATTATGGTTTTATTTAAATTCATCTTATAAATCACTTCCAACATGTTTCATTTAAATTTAAAAAAAAATTAAAATTCATTAAATTTCTCTAAAAATTTGATTAAGTTTTCAACTTTATACATACTTTAAAAATTAAAGGTAAAGGGAGAAAAGCTAATTATAAAAAAAATTAATTACAGGCCTAATGATTAAAATACAAAAATTTTCAGCAAAAAAATAAAAATTCTTTTTGCTACCTCATGAATAGGATCATCATGCTAATATATACGGTTTTAACATTCAATATAATCTCCATGGTATTCCAAGTATGAGAGAGATATGTGATTAAGAAAATACTAATTGGCCTGGGACAAGAACGGCTAGCTTCTAACCAAGTTGTTAAGAAACACAGTTTCCATCGGTGGAAATCTTAAATTGAAATTAATTGAAATGATTATCTTATTAATTAAATCACAGAGAATTTTAGGCAAGACAATAAGCTTACGCCGTTGCACACCAAGAACAAAAATCTAATCTAGTAATTCACTGCAAGAAAGCACGTTAGCTTGTCATGAACCAATTGGCTGAAGACACGCGCCAAAATACATATATAAACATTAAATATAAAAGATATATATATATATATATTAGGGTTTTCTTGTCAGGGTTTATAGTATATTCCGAGAACTCTTGTTGATTGTCCTTAGCTAACTTAAAGTGAAGTTCAGAGAAAATATATAGAACAATATTTTATGTGAATTAAGATAACACAAGGTCGGTGCTTTTGCCACCCGTTATTGAGATCTCTGGTTCATATACATCCAACCCAAAAGCAAGATTTGCCCACTTATATTGTTTAACCAACAATATATATATATATATATATAAAGATTTAGATGGATGATATCATCCTCCATGGCTTAACCATGAGATTTGATTAATGGAATCTGGTCTTGTTGATCTCCACAAGGAAACTTCTGGGAAAATATGTCTGTGTAAATACATATAGACACTCCTCTCATCTTAGATGTATGAGCTTGACTAGATAATTAATTTATAGAAATTAAGAAAATTTACTTAGTTATATGTAAGAAAATGTGCAATGGTTTGAATATTTACATTAAAGTAATTTATTTAGTATTTTTACTCTTTCCAAATTAATCACTTGTGCCTTATATTAATGATTAGGGGTAGTAATTAATTAATCGGGATAAGTTGAAAAACATTTATAAAATTAGATGTTACATTATAGGGCCTAAACAAACCTGTTCATCCCTAACTCCGATATTTAAAACATATAATTAAAAGACTTTATGCAGTTGGAAGAATAATATGTTTTTGGTTTTCCTTCTTCTTAATCTGTACTAATACCTTTTCCTTTGCTTGAAACTTGTTTTGATTCTTGGAAGCAAGAAAGGGATGGTTCTGGTTTTAGATTTGAAAACTGTGTGCATGCAAATAGGAAAAGTTTTCCCTTTCCTTTCCTATCCTTCTTTAGTCGTTTTAATTAAAAAAAATAAAAACAGTACTCAGATCTGATGCCTTGTGGCTGGTGGAGAAAAGAAACTGATCAATAAGATAACACAAATCCTTTTCATTCAACATAAGATTCGATCGACACGGATAGGTTTCCCCATAATTTTGTACAAAAATGATAATAATTAAACATTTCCCCCTCTAATTAATGAACCTTTCTTGTTGGTTTAAGTTTATGGGAGAAACATTTTGAACAAATCCTTTTTCCCCTTTTTGTGAAAGGAGTTTAAATATATTAGGTTCAAAAGAGTGAACAAGCTAGCTAGCTCCAGGTTTGTTGGGACCATATGCAACTCTTGTTAGCTTATCCATCACGTTCAAGCACTAAACGATGAAGAAAATTAAACGAAAGAACAATCTCTTTTCAACTTTTGAATCAATATATATATATATATATTTAAGGCTTCACAAAGAAGAAGTGTGTGTGTGTGTGTATAATATTTTCTTTCTTACACACAGATGAATGAATCTGTACTGTATGTGTGAATGGAGCTTGATTGGCGCGACTCATGTTATATGGTAACGTGATCAGAGGGTGGCCAGCTGGTTAACAATCAATATTAATGCTTAATTTTGGAGCACCATAACACTCACTTTTGTTTTCCTTTTCTTTTCTGTCTTCACAATACTTCATATATTTTTTCACTTAACAACAAATATGTAAGACGAAGAAACCTATATGTATGCGTTTTTTAAATCTTCTTAATCATACAAGGTATGTCGTCATTTTCCATTTTAATTAATCAAACAATAAATTAGTGGGAGAAATTGCTGAAAATCACAAGGTATGTCGTCATTTTCCATTTTAATTAATTAAACAATAAATTAGTGGGAGAAAATTGCTGAAAATCCCCCCATTCACGGAATTTATTATCAAAATGTACATAAAAATTGTTTAAGAAATTAGGTGTAACCTACCTTTAGCATATGTTTTTCAGTCGTATACAACGTATCTTTAGCTAGATGCAAAATACAAGATATTTACATATACCTAAATTTGTATTGTACGTAGATGAAGAACAATTACACCCACTCATGGACCTGGATCCATAGGTATACGTTTGGATAATACATTTTGTAGTAAGATTTTTCAGCAATTTTCTCAATTAGTGGGCTGCTAGTTGTCTTCTTCATTTGGAAAACTTGCACATGTAATGTACCTTTTAATAGGCAAACAGCTAAATTTATGCAGTGCAAGCATCCACTGATCATGGCGCAAAATTCCAGATTGGGAGGAGAATTAATGATTCAATCTGATTGATTTTATGTCTGTGTGTGTATAGAGAGAGAGAGAGAGATTGAGAGAGATGTTGCCAATAATAATGTTTGAAAGAAAGGCTGTATAGTTGGGTTATGTAGTGTTAATTACGGTATGAAAAAATCAACAGGTTGAAATTAAAGTCTCTGAAAATGTACTTGGCTACGAGGTGAAACCGGAGAAAAAGCATATCAAATTGTGGAAAAATTTGCTGGTGGTACACACTCGATATAGTTTGAATATTTCGGTCCATGTTGATTTGACGTGGTTGTGTGTGTATGTGTTTAAGACAAAGCTTATATGTCTACACAATGAATGACTTGCTTCTAGGGTTATTGTGCTTTACAACTTCTTGTTCCCTTCAAATTATTAATAAATATCTGCTTGACTAAGAAAACATAATTACTAGAATGTGGGGAAGATTAAAGCAAGCGGTGCCATTTTCCAATAGTCTTTTGCCCTTTTTTGTTCTTTAAAAAGTGAGCTTCATAAATCAAAAGTAATAACAATGATGGAATCATTAGTTCACACACACTTGCAATGTCAGTGCTTTCGCCACACTATATTAGTTTATGTTCATACACAAGCCTGGAGCCAGAATTTTATTATGAGATATGCTGATATTAAAAAGCATATACTCCTTCCGGACTTCAACTTATTCATCAGAATTAATAAATAGTAACGGTTAACTTAGTTAATTTGTCTTAATTAATAGATAAAAGTTTTGTTGTCATTGTCATACAATCGATGTATTTAGTCGATTTTATCTAGTGAGATAATGCTTTGTTATTGTTATTTTTCTCATAAAGTGATTAGGGTTTAAACTTTATTAATATTAAATGAGGTTTGTAGAAGAGAGAAGACAAAAATCCACATTGAAGTATTAATTACAGGGGAAATTGACAACTAAGCATTGATTACTATTCAGGTGAATTCTATTGGGAACCAAAGATTTTTTTAGAAGTTATATATATATATATTTTGTAAGCCAAAGAGGATATAGTTGCATAAAATCTGCACAAATCTTGAATAGTCTAGATTTTATCATAGCGTTTGATGAGCACCGAATGAAGGTCCACAACGTACCGTATAATACATAGATGTATTAGAAAACTAAACAGGCTAATTAAAGGCTAAAGCTTCATCTTTATCTTTAATTTTTCCACCCAACGTATGAAGTACGGAACTTGATTGGCTAGCCGTCCCATGCTAAAATCATAATGCAACATAATATATGCAAGTGAGAAGGTAGTGATGAACTCAGCTATTATAGCATTGACCTATGTGTGTGTGTATCCTAAACAAAAATCCTAATAATTAAGCTTCTCCAGAATTAACACACAAGTGATCAAAAGCAACCCCACGAATTATATCAGATATATAATTGATTCATATACAGCAAGCTGTTATAGATTAATTACCTTGTGGTGCCTATAGCTATAGTTACCATATATTGAGTTTAATCTCTAGGAGACGATAAGATCCATTATTATTATTGTTATAGGAACTTTACCATGATAAAAGCATCTTCCAGTTGCACATGAAAGGTCCTTCATTTGTTTCTTACCTGGTACCCGCCGATCAACCAAAATCATTCAACTTTTTTAGCTACAAAATTACACCTGAGACATGCTTAATTATTATTTTTTTATTTAGAGATTTTCATTTGAAGAAGAAGAAAGTTAGTGTTTTGTTTTTATTTTGTGTGCGCGCAGAAAATTCAAAGTTAACGTTGAAATTTGCTTGTGGTTGGCTTTTAGTCGACCAGACGATCGAAAGAAAGATCCGCCAAAAAAAAAAAGCAATTGACTGTGACAGAGGAAGAACAATATGTACTAACACACACTCATATCTCAAAGCAAGCATCCAATTAAGAGCCAGCTATGCATATCTAGGATGAATAATAATGTGTTTGTGTGTGTGTCGTGGTGGGTGGGTTATGACTTACTGACTTTTACTTTAATGTAAGGCTACATTGAAACTTTGGATTTCAAATAATTACCCACTTTGAAATTTTCCGCTCGCTTTTAACATGCACAGTTTGAATCAATCATAATATTGATCACACTACTAATGCCTAATTGGATTGATTGTTTTTGAATTGTTTGAAACTTCGATACATACAAATTTTGAATTGATTGTTTTTGGGAGCTGTCACACTACTAATGCCTAATTGGAGGTCATGAGTTGTAGCGTTTTCTAAACTTTAGGTGATCCATCTGCTAACTTTTCTTTCTTCCCATGATGAAAAGGTTACAACGCCGTGTTCCCTAAGCATGCATGTGTGTGAAAAAGGTGAATAACTTATATGAGATATATACTCCTAAGTATTGATCACACAATTACCTATTTACTATGTGAAAGGTCAGTAATATGCTTTTTTTTTATCCTTAATGTAAGAGTTTAGGGTTAGATTTTGTATTTAATATAAGATTTCAATTCAATGAATGTGAAATTACTATGAAGTCTCAGAGAATACCCAGCCAAAAATTTTAATAACAACCGAAGAGCATACAATAGCAAATTCTGGCGTAGAAAATGACAATAAATTTATGTTACTAACTTTTCATTGTGACTTTTTTTTGGTAATTAAGTCCCTTTACTGGGGTCTTACCATAATTCCCCATAATATTTTCTCCAAAGCATGGATTGCACACATTAAGGTGGGTTTTATTTAAGGGTAGTCATGGTAAAACATGGTAAATAGAGATGTTCACTTAGTATATATATACACAATGTGAAAACTCTAAGTGACCCTCTCTTTCTTTGAGGTGCATTTGTTGTGCCTAAGTAGAATATGTTCTAAAAGGTGATTTTCAGTGTGAGTCCATGGTATAGCTATAGCTTCGAACCCAAATCCGATATGTTTCTTTCCCTCTACTTATTTTCTAATATATAGCCGGCCATTTTTCCTCACCGATGTTGTACTTGAAAAGGCTAAGCATCATAATATATATCTTCTTCCTCCATAACTTAATCCTCACGCACTACTACAAAAGAAAAATTGGGATAATAGACACACACACACACAAAGAGATTAACGGGGTCTCTTATGTTTAGAGTGCAACCACATCAAGGTTTTGATTCAAAACCAGCTTGAGTTTATGTACATCTCTTTAGTTACCAATTTCCATCTATGATATTTTTGGTCTAAATGTTGATAAATTTTGCGTAGGGTTTGTTTCTTCAGAAGTTCATTGTTGCTTTTAAAAGTTATAAATAAATGAGGTGATTTTTAAGGAATATTATCATTATAAAAATATCTAAATAATTGTATCCCTTTATTTTTAAAAAGAATCATTTCCTGTTAACATGATCATGTAGATTCCATTTCTAATATTGCACTCCAGGGGCTTGTTTATGCAGTAACACGACATGATATTTTATTTTGAATGTGAGAGAATAATAAGCATTAGCTTCCTTATCTTCAAATGATTCATTTTCAAACGTTGGTTCATAAAGCAAAATATTTCAATCCAATGTAGTTTCTTTATTCTCATTTCCTCTTTCAAACGTGGGGAGGGAAGGAGATTACTTGTTCTTAAAGAGAGATATTTTTGGGATCAAATGGGAAACATATTATATATTCGATCTTTAATATAAGAATCAAACAACTAATTTACAGATATTAGAAAAATTAGTTCAATTCTTTATTTATAAACATGTGTGATAATTTCCTTAAAATACCTCTTTAATCAATATCCTCATTAATAAAACCCCCCTTTCAATATAATTGGTAGGGGTAGCTTGACTTGCTACAAAGAGCTTTAGCAACTTAAACACATGTTCTCAAGTTTGAATCATTGAGATTGCAAAACATGTCGAGGGAGCTATTTTCAATTAGATAAGATAATACTCGATTCTAACCTTGTCAAATCTATATATCAAAAATAGGGATAAATAAGTGGATTGAAATCTTGTATTCCCAGCCATATTGCTATATAAACTAAACAGGGATAAGTAAATGGATTGAAATTTTACATTTAGCATCAAAATAAAGCCCTAAGCAAGTCCATACATTTGTATGGGATCGGAGTCAATATGTCTAGATGGATATGAAGATTGATTAGATGATAAAAATTACTTATAAATAGATATATACGTGTCAGCAAGCAAAATTTTTTGCTTGTGTATCAATTATATATTTTTATTTGAAAGAATATTATTATCAAACAATAATAAAGGTGGAGATTTCTTTTTTTTCAAAGTTCTGAAGACATATCCCATGGTTCAGAAGAATTGCATCAAAATTGCTGAGACCTTTCTGGGAGATTAAGATTCCAAAAGCTTGCTGTTAAGTTGGGACAAACATTTGCGATGGTTGTTATTATTATAATAATAATAATTATTATTATATATATATCTAGAAGATATATATAGGGATAGTTTTTCTTCGTAATATTCTTCTAAGGTCACTATAGGTTCTTCTTGTACTTGAACGGTTTTTATTCTTCTCAGGTAACAAAGCTGGGTCCCAAACAATTGTCCTTCCCTTGTAAACACCTTTTTGACTACTTACTTATCGGTGACATGCATTGTTTTCCTATCTAATTAGTACAAGAACCTAATGGATCCAAAAATAAGCCATACACATCCACGAAACTTCACAATCATGCCAACTTTTCCCTCTTTTTCAATCACCTAGCTAAAGGCCACGCCAATGCCTTTGATACCACATCAAAACCCTAAGGCTCGTGAATGACTTTGAAGTCTAGTGGAATGTGTGTATGTTCTTTTTTAAGTTAGAGGTTGTATACTCAATCATACGTGTAACTTCAAGCTGTTGGTGCATGTTCTTTTAAATAAAGGGGAACCCTAAAACTGTATATCAGTTTTGTATAAAAAACTTAGGAAAAATTCTAATGAAAAGATTTCTTTCCTTTCCATTCCATATCTTTGAACCAAAGGAGGCCTAATGGTACCACTCCCTTTGCATTTTTGCTATTGATAGTTTCATGATATTAGTTTCTATCTAGTGAAACTAATAAACTCAGTAATTTCTGAGATTTTGAAGCTCGTGAAGTTCTTCTATCAATTTTTTTCAGGCAATTATATTGAATACACTTGGACACAGACATATTATTAGGTCTCTCAACTTGTAACTAATCTGAACTCGAGCTTTTGTTGGATCCAAACAAGAAGGGTTCTTCCAAAAGCCTTTTTTTTTACACAAGCACTTAAACCTAAGTCATTGTATTTCATCAGAAATTCACTTTTTTTTGTTAGAATCCACAAATATTAATAAATAAACTCAGACTTAATATTACAGTTATATTCAGCATTTTCTACTAGGAACATGATACATGCTGCTTAATGGTGGTATATAAACTCACAAAGAAGTAAATATGTATGTATGTTATATATACTACTAGAAAAATGTCATTTAGCGACGGAAAAATCCATCACTAAATGACTAGTTTCCTTCAGAAAATTTCCATTTAGCGACGGAAAATATTAGCGATCCTCATTTTAGTGACGGAAAATAGCCATTTATCCGTCGCTAAATCGTATTTTTCTAGTAGTGATTTGGTCTAAGTTTTTGAGAGAGTACTAAATGGTTGTATCCTTGTTTGGGAACATGATACATGCTGCTTGGTCCTATATTCAATTAAATAAGAGATGTTGGGTGGTCTCTAGTTTTGGTTCCGAAACAGGACAGACTGCTCTTATAAGTGATTCATAGGAAGAAGCACATGGGGTTTGCAGGCACTTCAACTTTATGAGAGAGCATAAAAATGAATGAATGGTGTTGCTTAGTTGTGAAAGACTCTTAAAGTCTTTAAATATTTGGGGGAATCAGTCTTTGTTGTTGGATGTCTCTCTCTCTCTCTCTCTCTCTCTAAGCTATCTGTTTGCTAAAAGAACCATGAGCCTAACTCCTTTTAATTTGCAGCGAAAGGAATCTATCTGTTTAAAAGTCTTCATCTGCTTCATCATCTAGTCACACTCATTATCTGCCCATAATTTTGATACTCGCTTTAACCAAAAAAACAAAAAAAACAGAGAGAGTTGATAAATTTGTTTTAAATTCAAAAAAATAAACTTTATCTACATCAAATGTGGTTTTAAAGAAGAGGTAAAAAAATAGTCACATTTAAGCATTAATTACATGAATAAAATTGATAGATAAGCATTAATCATTCTCCAAATGATATGTACTCTCTCTGTCCCTAATAATATGGGTCACTTTAATTGATTCGCAAAAATAAAAAAAAGTGATAGCGAATTCGTTTATTATGTGATAAATTGAATTATTTTCCCCTTTTACTCTAATTGAGGAACGTTGATTAAATCAGCATTAATTGAAAAAATTGGAAATAAGTATTGATTGTATGGACAAAACTAAAAAAATAAGTAATAACTATCTTATAAGTAACTTATATTTTGAGTCATTCGTTCTTTTAAAAAGTCCACTATATTATGGACTAGATGGAGTATTATGAATCAATAAATTCTTCTAGAAATGATTTTATGCTGTGAGTTGAAGGATTGAGTAATCTCATTTAATACATGTTTAAAATTAAATTTTGAGTTAATATGTAAGTTTGCACCAAAAATTTTACTCATGATAAATGTTTGCTCTGAATAAAATTCATTATGGACCAGATGGAGTATTATGGATCAATAAATTCCGGTCTGATATAGAGGCTAGTATCTAAGTTATTTTTATAATAAAATTTTAAATATATTAATATTATCTTTTTTTCAGGTTATTTATATTTCTACTTCTTCCTAACATCTTATATCCACCATTTAATAGTTATAATTTGGTAATAAATAATTAACAACTTAACATTTAATTTGAAATAACATTTTTGTTATTATATTTTAATATTAATATCCAATACATTTTTTAACTGAATTTAGTCTCATAATATTTAAACATATTAAATATCCTAATTAAAATATTTAAATATTCCATTAATTAAATAAGAGATAATTTCCTTAAAAAATATTATGACCTTAGTAGCAGTTAAACTAGTTTAGGGCAGGAAGTTGATCATACGAAAGTTCAAGTTGGTTTTCAAAGCTGTTTTGAAACCATTGCAAATTTTGCTGCTTAACTTTAATTTTCACTTCCCATGCATCAAATATGCTCGATCAAACCACTGCCAAAATAATTTTTTCTACCAATTCTAATATTTTAGAAGCGGTTCTATAAATGTGACAAACATAAAGAGATAACTTTGAAATGACTCTTGAGCTAGTAGCGGCTTTATAAAACCGCTACCAATATCTCCTCATGATTTCCGTTTTTATCTTCTTTTTTGCAACGATTTTTTTAAAAGTGTTACAAAAAAGGAGTGGTTAAAACCGTTACAATTGTATAAGCAACGATTTCGTATAATTGCTGTAAAACCGTTTGCCACATCTATTTTTATAACAATTAGTTGAGTTGCTACTAACTCTACTAGTAGCATTAGTGGTTAAAACTGTTACAAATATATGAAATTAACTACTACAAAAGATAGGCTTTTTTGTAATGATTACTCCTGAATGAAAAATTTTTGGGGAAAATTTTCACCTTAACTTTTAATTTTTTTCTCTCAAGTTTTTCTTGACAATTAATATCTCTCACACACACATTTAATAATAACAAAGATTTTTTAAAGAAAATGATCATTTAATGATATAGAGGTATCTTAGTAATCTTTCCATTTCAAAATACGGGTTTCGTATGATTAAAACACACAAATTAAGTTGGTAAAAAAAAAACACACAAATTAAGAAATATAATAAACGTATAAAAGTATGAACTATATTATCAAATCTGTCCCTTATTAAAAGTTTCATTGTGTGTTAAATTAATTAAAATTGTGGATTTAATAAGAGTAAAACAAGAAAAATATTAATGAATGCTGTTTTGAATTTCTAAAAACACTTATAAAGTGAAATAATTTTTTTTCTTTAACCTTATATTTTGAGACGGAGATAGTATTTTAATTATAAGGTATTCATTAAAAAAATACTAGAATTTGGGAGCACAATACTTGACCATCACAACAAATGGATCCTTTGTGTTTAAAACCTGAACTTAAAGGATCGTTCATTAAAATTTGGATGTGTTCAAGAGAAATTTTCTTTCTATTCTTCTTTTCTATGGGATTTTTAAATAAGCATATTCATATATAGCTTTTTTTTTTGTTATTTTACATTTTCATTTAGGATTTTATTGTTAATAGTTATTTTAAGATACTTTTATAATGCAATAAAAGTCAGTTATAATGCATAATGAACTGGAAAAAAAACCCCGGTTTGGACTTGCCGCTTGGGACAAAAACGTAGGAATCGAAAGTCCAAAACAGGATTTTGTCGCACCAAAAAAAAAAGGTCCAAAATTAGATGAACTCAGGGAAAACAAGAAGACGTGGATGTGAGTTAGGACTGAAGACTAAGAAAAAGTTTTTTTTTTTTCAATTCAAAAAAGAGAAGTTTTTTAGGGTATCAAAAGTTTAACTAGAAATTAAGATTAATTTTGCTATGATTATTACAAAAACAAGGAGTCTGTTGCCCTATGGAAACAAAAGAAATTATTTTTTTCCATCACAAACTATAAATTATTTAAGCATATCACTCAAAATGTGGGCTTCAAGTTTTTTTTCCTTTTTTGGCCAATTAGTGACATCGATTGTAGTTAATTTTGCTCCAAAACCAGAGAAAAGTCTTGATCAAACTTTGTTCCATATCTCTGCTACAACAACAGGACGAAAAAACAAAGTTGCTTCAGTATTGTTTAAAGAAAAAGGCGTCTTCCTTACTGAAGAAACACCTTCAACACAAGGCTTTTCAAGGAACACAACCAACCTAGGACTCACCAAAGATAAACTGACACGAGATAAAATATAAACCACTGCTGCTAACAGCTTCGTAGGAGGTGCTGCATTCAATTCCACTCTGTAACCTCAAACCATTAATGCTAAAAAGACAAAACAGCACTAGAGCTTTTCATTCAAAGGTACCTATCAAAATGTTAGAAACACAGATCCATGTGGTACCATGGCCACAGAATTATCAGGAACATGAACGTAAAGACTTCAAAAAAACAGGGATGATATAATTAAAAGGTCTATAGTGCTAAGCTGAGTAGCCCCAAGTTTGTTTACAGGGTCAGTTGGAAAAAACAGGACGTTTACAGTACAGGGTCAAAGCCTTGTATGTTGCAACTTGCAATTGTTATCAGTATGGTTAAAAATTTACTCGTACAAGTTCTCAAGTGCAATTGTAGTACTCAATGGGTAGCCATTCCGCTTTTTAATTCACCGTAGTGGCTTCTGGTTGTTGAACTAGAGCCGCGACTGTTCACTGGGGATGCATGGTCTCCAAACTGTTTCATTGCCCACATCCATGAGGGCGACGCCCTTTATGGTTAACTCGACTCTAATCTGATCACTCTTGGGGAAGTCCTTGTTAATCCTCGCCTGAGTTCTCTCTTCTATCAAACGCAGTACATCATCTTCCAACATTCCTGCTCTCGTCAATGCCTTATCTTTCAACCGCTGCAGAACCTGTTGAACAAATTCTTTCTCAAATTCCACCCTTAATGACTATCCTAATGAATGCTCAACTCTTGTGTTAATGCTTATACATAATACAACAACAAAAAATCTTACATATTAGGAGAGACCAGTTATATAAATGGCACATTATAACATGTAGATGCTAAGAATATGATCAAGGAAATAATAAACTGTGATTTACCTGGCGAATAGTGAAGAAGTTACACAAGGATTTTGACATTTTCTCATTGTTATTAGTCACATGAACGTTATGCATCCAACAATTGATTTTGCTCTCCTGGCAAGCGGCACAACTTTGGGCAATTTTCATTCTCATGATGTGGAAACATCAAATGGATTCCACCACCATGAATATCAAATCTGGAAGTTAAATAATGAGAACTCAATGCACTGCATTCCATATGCCATCCAGGTCTTTCAGGACCCCAAGGGCTGTCCCAACCTGGCTCATCAGGCTTAGAAGACTGCAATAATAAGTTGTTAGAATATAAGAAATATTGGGTTTCAGAGGAAGCTTGGGAGTACTAAGGTCACAGGAGCAGAGATCTTGGCAATTCAAACAGCATTGGAGTTATGCCAAGCATTGAAGCTTAGGGATATACAAGTTTTTTTGGATTCTCTAGAAGCAGTCAACATTTTACTGAGAAATAGTAGACCTAACCATCATCTTCGCCATGAGATTGAAGCTACCCGTAATCTACTGTATGACAACTGGAATATAGAGCTGTATCACATTAAAAGGGAAGTTTTGAGGTGCGCTGATATTTTAGTACGATGAGCTCATGTGCGGAGCTTGCAAATCTATACTCTTCTTGATGCGTCTCTAAGTTGTAGGGAGTGTCTCCTACTTGACCAACTATCTGGCATTAGGTGTAACCCTCAATCCACGTTGTAGATGTATATTTCAAGCTTAGCTTTCCTATGTAATTAAAAAAAAGAATATGAGAAATATCTTAAGACATTAACTAGAATGTGTGCGTAGTAAATAGTAAAGGTCTTCAGACCTTCCATAGTGCAAAGTCAGCAGGATGACGCTTTCTTGTGTCAACAGCCACTCGTTCCCCAGCCATATTGTGCTCCAGCTTTTGTCCTGACAAACAGTTTGGGAATTTTTCAACAGCAAAGAAAACGTCTCCATCAACTTCATATGCAAAGCCATTCTTGATAATCTGCAGAATAAATCAACCCCTCGAATTATATATTAATTCCTTGAGACTAGAGGAAAAATAACCACAATACAATTAATACTTGTCATTGCACTTTCTCCTGCTCATTTCCATAACATCGTTCATAACCTCAACAATATAGATCAATGTAGCACAAGTATGGGTATTGCAATATATTCTGCATTATATATCATGAATATTTGGTAATATACAACAATTCTTACAACAAAAAGCATAGATTATAAACATTAAATATATAACGAACCAAAATAAAAATTCAACTTTCCTGATATATCAGTTTCATCAAGGCAAAAGGAGGGTCAACAAAAAGAAAAATTCAATTGTGTTGCTCAGCCAATCTAAGATGAGCTTATGATAGTAGAAACATCAAACCTGACCTATCATGTCCTTTATCTGCTCCATATGATCAGAAACTCGAGGTTGATGAGTTGGAATAAGGCACAGAAGAGCATTCATATCAACAATATATTCTTCGCAAAAGCGGTGGCTTAATTTCAAGGGATCTTCACCAATTTCATTTGCTCGCTTAGTTATCTGCAGCAATTCTAATAATAATTGACTAAAATAAGCATCGAAAAACAACTTAAGAAGCTAAAGAAAGAAATTATAGGTTTAAGGTCTATATTTTACAGGACAAAAAGCATTAATGAAACTTCTGACAGCAAGAGTTCTCCTAAACAGGAACACTAGCATAGTAAAAGAAAATTGAGAGAAAGCAAGAACAAAAACAATTTGAAAACTTCATATGAACTACACAAAAGTTTGACGCAATTCACATGTTTTCATTCACACACAGGTGAGTTACATACAGCCCATTGGTCAATGGATTCTTCATATATAAAGTGACAACGAGAATCATAATCATCAAGAATTCAATATGAAAATAGTAAAAAATCATAGAAATGTAAAGACAGAGAAAGTGGCGCATCCTAGGGCCTAAAAATTACTAAAATCTATTAAGATAAACAGGATGTAAATACAAACAAAAACTTCCAGATTTCAAAGAGTTTTTTTTGTTGTTGCTTCATGTGTTGTTTCAAGGATAGGAGCCTTGGGGCCTCTATTGATATGTACACTTTTTTTTTGTCAGATTGACATGTTTATGTGATCCCTACTCTGGCTTTTGTTTAAATTACCATTGCGATTATATCCTCTATGATCCTAAATATAAGCTCATATTCACAATTTGCATAATTAATTCCATTTCCTATAATGTTCTCTTGGACTCTATAGTGAAACATTTCATCCAATGATAGGAAGCAGTGTTGTATCTGTGATGATAATCCAAAAACAAATCTTTCTTCTCTCCTCCTGTTTTCTTTCCTCCCGTAGAAAACAGACCATAACGTTTGATTTGGGAAAGAATAGCAAATAAGTTTATAAGGAAAAACAGAGCAATTAGGAACTTGCTTTTAATTGATTAAAGTGAGTTTGGGCCATATGGATTTTGATGATGCATTTAGGCACTTGACTCTCGAGAAAACAAAGCCCGTCTTTGGAGGTCTTCTATCAACAAGTGTGTTGTCTCATACA